>PVKP010005863.1:0-68838 GCA_004027715.1 Plecturocebus donacophilus
CTCAGAGAGGTTAAGTATCTTGCCCAAGGTCACACAGTCAGGAAGTAGCAGCACAGAGATTCGATTCCAGGTCCTGCTCTCTCTAAAGCATACAGATCTCCTTCTAGTCCACATTGCATCGCCAAGAAGTTTCACCTTGTCTCCTGGCAGAGAGATGCTCTGCAGAGCAAGCCCTGGAGTCATAGGCCTGTCCTGACTGATGAAGGTTCTGGGCTGCGTATCTTGGTCCACCTCATGGTACAGGGACCTGGCATGATGGCCATCTCCGTGTAGATGGGAGGGGTGGTGGCCGTGATCTGACAAGGGCTGGTGCCGTTGTAAACTGGGCCAGGCCCACTTGAGGGTGGCCTGAGTCTGAGATCATGTGGACAGTGAGGAGGCTGCCTGCCTCCAAGACTGTCTTGGTCTTGCCTTGTGGTGTGGATTTGAGGGACCCAGCCACAGCCCCTCAACCAGTTCCAGACTGAATTGATCCTGCTACTCACAGCAAGGGCTGTCTCGGTGATGGGGCCTGTCTGGGATCGGTGATTATTTTTTAGGGCCTACCTGGACTCAGCCTTCCTCTTAATCCAGAAAAACAGATTTGTGACATGATTGGGGGATATTCTCATCCATTTCCATGAGGCTGGAGGTCAGCCTCCCCTAGCAGCGGTAGCAGGGCCAGGAAGGAGCAAGGACTTCAGCTTCGGACGGGCTGAGCTTGAATCCTGGCTTTGCTGCTTCTGGCTGAGGGACTTGCGCAAGTCAGGGTGTGTCCTTGGGCTTCAGCCTTACTACCTGTGAAATGGGAATGACAGGACCTGCCTCGCAGCTCCTCCCAAGGACTGCTGAGACTGCACAGGAAAGTGTCCGGCGCCGGGCCAGCCGCACGGTGAGAGTGCAGACGCTGGGGGATCCAGCCTTGACCACCAGGCCTTTCCTCAAGGCCACTCAGGCAGGGCAGCCCCATCACCACAGCTCCCTCTCCAAGCCTTCATCTTGCTCTCTGCCCAGAAACGCACCCCACCCCCTACATATACACAAACCCACAGGAACCACTCCACCGAGATTCACAACTGAAGAATGTTTGCGTAATCTCAGCCAATGATCTAAGCCTCAATGTATTTTTCCTTCCTTTTTATTTTTTTTTTTAATTTTTAATTTTATTTAGCCTGGCTTCCATACTAAAAATACCAAACTCTGAGATAAAAGCGTGTGCATTATGATTTTGCCTTATTCAATCTTCCACTATACAGTGAGTGCTTGAGTAATGGAAAGGGGAAAAGCAGCTACTCATGTCTGCCACAGGAAAGGGTTTTTGTGAGGGAATTGATCATTTTCTCCCAAAGCCATTGTGTCAAAATTAGGGAAGGACTGCAGGAAGGCACGGATCAGTTACTTTTCCTCCTCTGAATACAAGTAAACGTTATTCCAGATGAAATCTTGCTGTCGTCCCATAAATCATGACCCCTGATATACTTCATGCATCTGTAACAGGAAGAGCCAACACTCTCGGCCACCCTGGGGGCGTTGCAATGTGCAGAGAGGCCATAAATCCTCATCATACCTCCCCTCTGCTTTCAGAGGTTAGTGTGGGGGCACTTGGCCAGGGAGAAGCAGGGGTTTCAAAGCTTATGCTGCCTTCTGTGAAACCAGAGGGCCCGCCAGGGATAGGGTCTCTGTTGTTAGAAGCTGCAAAGGTAATGAGCCTATTTCCTCTGCTGTGGCGTCCTCTGAGGATGCTTGGAAGGATAGGGATGAATAAAAGGGAAATGGATGTCACTCTGCCTCCTCCCCAGATGGCAGGTAACACATTTAGGGAAAAACTTTCCTACCTTTTCCTGGGGCTGTACTGTAAGGTTTCCGGGGCTTACTGTTTCTCCTTGGGGTGTGTGTTAGCAGAGCGTGGGTAGGGGTGGGTGTTGGGTAGTTGGAAAAATGGGGAGGTGGAGAGGCCTAGAGCTGAATTGCTTTAGATCCCCATGGGCCCCTTCGATTACCCTACTGTCCCCAACCTTTCTGCCCAAAGTCAATTCAGTGTCATTTCAAAGTGGATCCCTTGGGCTTTGGGAAAGGTGCCAGTGGGGAATGATTATGTCCCTCTAACTGTCTAGTAGGGAAGCAAGTCCTGCTCCTGTGGGTAGGAGACAGGGTTCTCCTAAAATGTGCTGGAGAGTCACCCCATGAAGATTTACTTTTATTATTATTATTTTGAGACAGAGTTTTGCTCTTGTCCCCCAGGCTAGAGTGCAATGGCACAATCCTGGCTCACTGCAATCTCCACCTCCCAGGTTCAAGTGATTCTCCTGCCTCCGCCTCCCAAATAGCTGAGATTGCAGGCACCCACCACCACGCCTGGCTAATTTTTTTGTATTTTTAGTAGAGACAGAGTTTCACCATGTTGGCCAGGCTGGTCTCAGACTCCTGACTTCAAGTGATCCATCTGCCTCGGCCTCCCAAAGTATTGGAATTACAGGTGTGAGCCACCGCACCCGGCCCCCATGGAGGTTTTTAAGAAGACAGAGTGAGGATGCTGGAACTCAGGTGAGTGGAAGGTGATGGAGAGGGCACCTAGGGGTGCCCACAGCTGCCCCTCCAGCAGGTGATGAGCTGTTCTACTCTGCTGTCATTTTCCCTTGGTGGGAAGTGTCATATTAAACCTGAGGCTTTAATTTTTTCTTTGTTACAGTCTCTTTCAGATGTCCACAACCCGTCTGTCTTACTCCAATTGCTGCTGCTGTAACAGAATATCACAGACTGGGTAACTTATAAAGAACAAATGTATATTTGGCTCACAGCTCTGGAGGTTGGAAAGTCCAATAGCATGGAGTCGGCACCTGACGAGGGCCATTCCACGGCGGAAGGCATCACGTGGCGAGAGAAGCAAGAGCACACAAGACAGAGAGAAAAAAGGGGGCCAAATTTATCCCTTTATTGGGATCCCACATACTCGTGACATCAGCATTAGTTCATTTATGAGAGCAGAGTCCTCATCACATAATCAGCTCTTAAAGGCCCCACCTCCCAATACCATTATATCGGCAACTAAATTTCAACATGATTTTTGGAACCAACATTCAAGCCATAGCATCCTCCTTACTGCCTTAGCAGAATTAAGGAAGGGAGGGGTGGCTCCCCTCCTTACCCCTCCATTGAGGTCATGGTAGTAGTAGCAGAATCACATGGGGGATAGAAGTTCTGGTGTTGTCAGCAGGAATTCTGCAGACGTAGAGGGGGCAGCTTCCCTAAAGACACCTCAGGAGCAGATCCAAGGGTGATGCCTGCCCCCAAATATAACATCAGAACATCATCCTCCAAGGAAGCAAGGATGTCTCTAAGTTATGCCACCAGGAGGTCTTCAGTGTGTGGCAATGTCAATGGCACTTTGCCCCAAGCATAAAGAGAAGTCCCTAATTTTTTTTCAAACAAAATTTCCTGTTCTTTTGTTTGTGTTTAGATTAAAATAGAAATTGGTTTGTAGGCCCAATGCGGTGGCTCACGCCTGTAATCCCAGCACTTTGGGAGGCCAAGGTGGGCAGATCACAAGGTCAGGAGATTGAGACCATCCTGGCCAACATGGTGAAACCCCATCCCTACTAAAAAAATACAAAACCATTAGCCAGGCATGGTGGCATACACCTGTAGTCCCAGCTACTTGGGAGGCTAAGGCAGGGGAGTTGCTTGAACCCAGAAGTTGGAGGTTGCAGTGAGCTGAGATCGTGCCACTGTAGTCCAGCCTGGCGACAAAGCAAGACTCCATCTCAAAAAATAAATAAATAAAAATAAAATAGAAATTGATTAGTAAGCAGTATACTCATTCATTCATTCATTCATCAAAGATATGCTGAGCACTTACTATGTGCTATACATCCATCTAGTCTTCTATAACCTATAGCAGACATCAGAAATTTCAGAATCAAGTTCCAACTTTTGGAAAAAGCCTTCTCTAATTTTTCTTAGAATCACATTACTTAATTAACGATTAGCCAGTTCAAAAATCAGTGGCCACCGATTTCATGCTTCCCTAGCTGTTCCATTTCTGAGCCAGTCTAACTATTAGGAAGTTAGTGATGAATTCTATCCTGCCACAATTTCTATGCTGTGAAACATACCAGAATTTCCATCACTCTTCTCTGGAACTGTCTCTCCTAAATGTGTCTCCTGGATCTGCTTATTTGCCTAGACTTTCCCAGTTTATCTACAACATCCCAGTAGATGTGGTTTTTATGTGCCTATCTCTACCACCCTCCCAATCATGATTTCCTTAGCAATCTGCTTTCTAGTTAAAGTGGTCCAAACTCTAGGCCACAGATGGCTGGGAGCCTCATTTTAAGAGTTCTCTAAGTTTCTTGGTACTATATTCCTTAGGATTTGATTCAACTGCATACAATGGGGCTAAAAACCAAATAGCAGTAGCTTAAAACAAGATTGACATTTCTTACTCCCTCACATAAAAGAAGCCTGGGGGTAGTCAGTTTGGAGCTGATGTGGAAGCTCTATGATTACATCAGAAGCAGAAGCTCTTATCTTTCTTCTCTGCCATCTTCAGAATGTGGCTTCCATCCTCATCATCTGAGATAGCTGCCAAAATTCCAGCTATCACATCTGTGTTCCAAGCAGCAAGAAAAGAGGAAAGGAAGGCATGTGTTTCTGTCTCTTAAGATTTTCCTGAAGTACCACATAATGCTGTTATTAGCCAGAATTTGAGCATGTAATCACACTCTAGTTACAAGAGAGGCTGGAAGTGTAGTCTTTTGTCTTGGTTGTAATATGATCAGCCCAAAACTGGGATTCTGTTAACTAGGAGGGAGAAGAGAATGGATATTTGGTAATCAATTAGAAATCTCTGCCACAAGCACCAAACTTTATTAAAGAAGTGTCATTATCAGCCGGGCTCACTGGCATACCAGCACTTTGGGAGGCCAACATGGGTGGATCACCTGAGGTCAGGAGTTCAAGATCAGCCTGACCAACATGGAGAAACTCTGTCTCTACTAAAAATATAAAATTAGCTGGGCCTGGTGGCGCACGCCTGCAGTCCCAGCTACTTGGGAGGCTGAGGTAGGAGAATCGCTTGAACCCAGGAGACAGAGGTTGCGGTGAGCCGAGATTGCGCCACTGGACTCCAACCTGGGCAACAAGAGCAAAACTGTAAAACTCCATCTCAAAAAAAAAAAAGGTGTCATTATCATGGGGGATGGAAGGGTGGAAGACAGGAACATCTTTATTTTCATTAAAAACAGACCTTCAGCCAGGTGCTGTGGCCCACATCTGTAATCCCAGCTACTCGGGAGGCTGAGACATGAGAACTGCTTGAACCTGGAGGCAGAGGTTGCAGGGAGACAAGATTGTGCCACTGCACTCCAGCCTGGGCAACAGAGCATGACGCTGTCTCAAACAAAACAAGACAAAACAAAAACACACAGCCCTTCCCACAAAGATTGGGAACCACAATGTCATTTAAAAGTATTTCTGTTAAATGGCAATGTCCAAAGCAGAAATATAACTGAAGAGTGCTGGTGTCCTAGGAAGCAGACAACCGTTATTTCACGTACCCCGCATCTTCCCCTTCTGAGAAATGTGCTTTTTCTAAGTTCAGCTAAGGCGTTCCAATGACCACGCCTTGTTCTTAGAGGCCCTGCCCACCTGGCCACAGCTGGTTGGGCCAGGCCTGGGCACCTGTTTCTTCTGATCCAATGAGAAGACCCAGCCCCTCCAACCTCTCTTTCCTCTCTCTCCTCCCAGATCGAGGCAGCAGCCCTGGGAAAGTGAGTCCCACTGTAGGCCCCAGGCATGACCGGAGCTGGGAGACCGAAGCAAGAGGGTTAGCACAATCTTTCAGTCAGATACATCCTCCAGCCTAGCTGTTTCATCAGTAACCAAGCTGCCGTCTTGATTTCTGCCTGCTTGAAGGGAAGAGAGCTATTTTTAGGCCCCTCCAACCCCAAGATTGCTCAATGGCAAGGCAAGATACAGAACAATAGGTATGATGTAGGTTCCTATAACGAAAAGAAAAGGATAAGAACAGCAAAAGCCACGCATGCCTTGGCTGCCTTTATCCGTGGGACACTGTGCTAGGAGCTGCTGGTGTGCTGGTGAACCAGCCCTCACTGAGCCCAGAGTCCCAGGGAAGACGGCATTACAACAGCAATTCCAGGAGCAGACTGGGTGTTATGATGACGAGGTACCAAGAATGACGGGGGCCAAGAGCAGGTCTAATCTGGGTCAGGGGGGATCTTGCAAGCCAAGTATTTGTTCAGCTGACATTTAAAGATGAGTAGGTATTATCCAGGCAAAGAGGAGTAGACTGGCAGAGGGAGGAAAGATGGACAGAATTCCAGGCAGAGGCAAAGGCTGGCAGCCAGGCGGGGAGAAGGATGAGGCAGCGTCACAGACGTGAAGGAAGCTCCCTCGGGAGGACCCGTGCAGTGCGGGAGGTCAGAGGCCACACGGTGTCCAGGTTCCAGCCCAAGCTGGCCTAGAAAGCCTTGCTAAAGTAAGAGTGGACTCTTCTGAAACCAATGGGACATCACTGAAAATTCTCGGCGGGGAGTGGAATAATCAGTTTATATTTTAGAAAGGTTATTCTTGCTGTGCTGGGGGCACTGCGGAAGGGGTGGAGAGCAGGAGTGAAGGTGGGGTGACTGGGGAAGAGGCTGAGAAATGATAGTAACTCAGAGCTGAGAAGCTGGCGGAAGCGGTATTTAGGACTCGGGGAAGGCTTTGGGCATGGGTCAGAGAAATCAGAGAGAAGCAGGAGTCCTGGTGACTCAGGCCATACAGTGCAGTGGGAGGTAGTGCCATGCTGCCCTTTATCGAGTTACTTCTCCCCGAGCCTCAGTTTCTATATCTGTCAAACGAGAGAGTTAGATTAGGCATGTTCTAGGGTCCTTTGAGTTACTTCTTTATGCCTTAAAGCCCTTAAGAATTGTGAAGGAAGGGCTCAGGGGAGCTGGAGGAGTTGGAAAGAACTATGAGAACAGCATCTTGGAAGGAAGGATTCAGATGGAGAGACTGGGCAAGAGAGGAAGAAATGGAAAGGGGCCCTGGCATAGCGAGGGGCAGAGCAGTCTCCAAGACCAGCCATGCCACTCACCGCATGGGACACAGAGGAGCTGTGCTGGGGACAGTCCAGGGAGAACTGAATGCTCATGTCTTCATGGGGATGGTATATAATCAGAGTCATTCAAAAATACATTTGACATGTCTACGTCCGGAATAGTACACGTGACTGGCCAAGCATTGCCACCCTACTCTATCTAGGCGATGACGGAGCACCAGCTCCTCTGCGTGCCCACGGGAACCTGAACAAAACTGCACTGAGCACCCATCATCATGTTGTTTTCAGTTTAAGTTTATGTGTGTGTTGCTTTAAAGAAATCTAATTATCTGAGGGCAGGGGTGTGCCGCCATAATGTCATTTATAATAGTTCTATAGCTGCCTCCAACTGAGCAGGTATTAAGTACCAGGCACTGTTCTAAGTATGTGGAAGGCATTATTTCTTTATAGAAGTCCTATGGGGCAGGCACTACTGTTGTTCCCATTTTACAGATGAGGAAACTGAGGCCCAGAGAAGTTACATAATAATTTGCTCAAGGTGATAACATCAAAGTAGCCAGAGATTCACATCAGATTTTGTTCATCTCTGTGTTCCCAAGGCCTAGTACACTACCTGGGACCTAGTGGATTGCCACTGTGTACTGATGGGAAAGGTCCGTGGGTGGATGCAGCCTGACCCTCCCAGGCAACTGTGTCAGGCTGGTCTGTGAGTCACTGTAAAATGTTTGTATCTTGGCTCACCCTTTGCTTGAAAATGGCCTCTCCTAGGCATGTGCCCCGGCAAAATGCTGCAGTGCAGCAAACAAACTAACAAAATATTCTGTGGCTGCTGGAACAAGCCATAGCCAATGAGTTGAAGGCAGGGCCTCAGATGTCTTTAGAGGTAAAGTGGTGGACAGAGCATTTTGAAAGGAAAAATAAGTGGAAGTGACCAATCAACTGGCCAGGAAGACTCAGCCAGCCACCCAACAAATCAACCGGACGTGCGCTATGTATAACTAAGAACGCAGACTTTTCCAAGATTTACACTGAAAATGCAAGCTTTGAAAGTTGGAACAAACCTCATTCAAATCCATTGTGTCTAAAACAAATGTTGGAATTTGTTAGGAGATTATTTAGAAAAGTAAGATTAAGTCCTTGTTTAAAAACTTATAATTACTTCCATTGTTTAAAAAATACCACAACATGGATGAACCTCAGAAACATTATGCAAAGTAGAAGTCAGACACAAAAGACCGCATATTGTATGATTCTATTTATATGAAACTTCCAGAAAAGGTAAATCTATAGTGACAGAAAGCAGATTAATGGTTGCCTGAGGCTGGGGGTTGGAATTGCGAATGACTGCAAACAGACACAAGGATCTTTGTGGGGTGATGAGAATATTCTAAAACTGGATTGTGATGATGACTGCACAATTCTGTGAATTTACTGAAAATCACTGAATTATACACTGAAAATGGACGAATGTTATGGTATGTAAGTCATACTTCAATAAAGCTGCTTTTTTTTTTTTTTTGAAACAGTTTCACTCTTGTTGCCCAGGCTGGAGTGTAGTGGCGCGATCTCGGCTCGCTGCAACCTCTATCTCCTGTGTTCAAGCCGTTCTCCTGTTTCAGCCTCCCAAGTAGCTGGGAATACAAGCACCAGACACCATGCCCAACTAATTTTTGTATTTTTAGTAGAGACGGGGTTTCACCATGTTGGTCAGACTGGTCTCGAACTCCTGACCTCAAGTGATCTACCTGGCTTGGCCTCTCAGACTGCTGGGATTACAAGGCATGAGCCACTGGGCCTGGCCCTAAAGCTTTAAAAAAAAAATGCAAAACTCTTGAAAACAACAAAGAAATTGATAGTTCATAAAATCTCTATGCAACAGGTCTTAGAGATCATTGAATCCAGTTTTATAGAAGGCCAGGGAAAGGCTGACAGAAGCTAATAGAAAGAGAGAGGAGTTGCATGAAGCTTGAATCCAGACCCCTTGGCTCCCAGGTAGCCCTATCCTCTTCCTCACAGAGCTTCTTGGGGGTGTCTAACTGAAGGGATGATTTCCCTTCATATGGCCACACTCTCAATGTGGATGTTGGCCGTGATCCCTAGGTCTGTGAGAGGAGCCCTGGCTGGGTAAGAAAGAAGCTAGGCTGGTGAGACTCTGCCCATCCCTCTGGACCCCAAGGATCACAGGTGCTGGGTCAGAAGTTGCCCTCCTGTTTTTAAAGTTCACAGACATGTAGTGTCCCTCTCTAGGCCAAGGCTGCCCAAATCTAGCTGCCTCTTAAGTCAATCCCCACTGGGTCTCCTGCTTGAGACAGCATGTTAGCCCATGTGGGAGGACATGAGGTCCCTCCCTTCCTGCAATGGAAGATTCTGATATGGCCTTCATATCCAAGGTGAACACAGCCTGTCATCCACTCATCTACCCATTCAACAGTCACCGCTCATCTCCACCCATCCATCAATCCCTGCATCCATGCACCCAAAGATACATCCACCCCCCCCACTTACTCATCCATCCTTGTACTCATTCATCCCCAAATCCACCCACCTATCCACCTCTCTGTCCACCCACCCACCCACTCAGCCATGCAGCCCACTCTGAGCCAGTCTTCTGGCTGAACCCAGCCCTTGCCTTCTAGGAGATGAGAGCCAAGAGCGCATTTGCTTGACACACCTTTCCAAAGCACATTTGCATTGGTGGTTCACATAGATGCACAAACCTTGTTACTCACCTCATCGTCATCTTTTCAGGAAATATCTGATTTCTCATTCCTTCACTTCCCGCATCTACTGTACTAATAACTCATATAGGCTCTCCGTCCAAGGTACGCGCAGAATCCACCCTCATCTCTCCACCCATCAAGATCCAAGCCACCATTTATTGCTCACCTGGACTATTATTACATTAGCCTCCTCACTGACCTTTCTGCTTCCATCTCTGTTTCTCCAGGGGCTTTCGTCCTCACAGCAGCCAGAGCCAATCAGATCCCTTCACACGCCAGTGATATTCTATCCTGGAATACAATCTGAACTCCCCATCTTCAGCTTCAAGGCCCTCCAGGCTCTGCACCTGCCTGCTTCTCTGTCGTGTTCTATCAGTCAGTCTCCCCTTGCTCATTTGGCCAGAGCCATGACGACGTCCCCTCTGTGCCTGACTTGCTTACCTCCCTCCTGCCTAGTGTTACTGGTTGAGGTTAGCTGTCCAGGTTCTTGGCATTTTCAACAAAGAATTGGACAAAACGCACAAACAAAGCAAAACAAAAAAAGCGAGATATTTATTTTAAATGAAAGAACACTCCACAGGGTGGTAGTGGGCTTGAGCAAGCAGCTCAGGAAGGTCGGTTACAGAATTTTAGGGGGTTTAAATACCCTCTAGAGGTTTCCCATTGGTTCACTCAATGCAAATGAAGTAGTGGCCCACGGCCTGTCTGATGGGTTGTAGCAGGGGACCAATCAGAGGTTTGATTTTCCAACAGCCACACAGTAAACGGAGGCGTTGAAAAGGGAGTTGCCTCTGACATCCAGTCAGCATGAATCAGCCCTAGGTTTCCTGCCCCAGACCCTCTTCTCCTGCCTCACTGGGAGTCTCTGCCCTTGCTGGTACCTTGGCCTGCAATGCCATCCCTAAGATCTTCTCATGGCTGGCTTTTGCTGGCCACTGGGAAAGGCCTTCTCTGCCTGCATTCTAAGAAGCCTCATCCATTTCATTTTGCCCATAGCACTTAGAGCTATCTTTTGAAACCAGGGTCTGCGTAAATGACACTCACTAGCCACTTGTTATATTAGGACTCTCTCCATTACAAATAAAAGTTGGGGGGGTGGTTATTGTCTCATAAAAGTGAGAGGTTCAAGAAGCAAGCTGGTTCAACCCTCTTGAACACGGGTTCCTTCAAGACACCAGGAAGCGGCCTCCTTTCCTCCATCTCTTGCTTTTCAGTGCTGGCTTTGTTCTCAGTCCAGCAGTCCACATCCTTACTGGCCAAGCCAGTCTCGGATCATACAGTGACTGTCTCCAGAATCCCTGCAGAACCCTGAGAGGACTCTGATTGGCCCAGTTGCCCAACTCTCAACCAATCAGAGTTCATGTTGACTGAACTCCAGTAGGGTAGAGAACTCTGGCCAGGCTCAGTCACATGACTGCTCAGATGCTTCACGTGCCCATCGAACCACAGACACCTCTTTGGTTGCCGACAGACAAAAACACATTGCTCCAAACTCCCAGTAATCCTTCTGCTCCCATTCAAACACACTCCTCTAAACGGGAAGGAGTGAAACGTGGATTACCTCATCATACCTTTCCCTTCAAGGGAAAAAGATTCGCCTTCCGGGCTGGGTCATTCCAAACAGCCGGCTCTTACTTTTTCCTCTAATCAGTCTGTATTGAGCGATTTATAGATACGAGCCTCTTTGCAGAGGCAGGAGGTGCCTTAACAGCTAGATTATGCCCCTAGGTCAGGAAGCTAGCCAGGAAGATAAGGTAGACCCACAATAATTTACTACAGAAATCATTAATCCCTTGGTTGTGTGGTCAGAGAAAGGAAAACCAAAGAACCTCAGAGGGCTTAGCAGTTAGGTAAATTCTAAGGGGCAGAGAGATCTGCTCCCTGCCAGCAAGCCTTTCTTCTGCCAGTTAAGGATGTATGTGTTGGGGAGTCAAAATTGTATACACGCATGTGCAAGCATTCTTCCTCCATGGCTACACTCAAAGATGCCTGAGGCCAGAACTGTGTTTTCTCCTTCCTGGGCATCCAATAAAAGCTCCTGAGGTCACATGGCTCTTCTTGATCATTTGAGGCCAACCTCACTTTTTGTGGGTCTTTCCTCAACTTTTTATCTTTGTCTCGACTCCTTCATTGATCTTGTAGTCTCTGCCTATTTCTCCCCAACTCAGTGTGATTTTGAGTCTGTTAAACTCTGCAAGTCTTTGTCTCTTTTAAGAACATCCCACCCTCTGGTGTGGGGTCACACTGAGGACACCTAATAGCCCTTAACAAGAAGAGTCAACTCCATGTCTTCAGAACTAGCCCTGCCCTTCTGTTTCCATCACCAATCGTGGATAGATCTCTTAGGACTTTAAGGCCAAGGATAATACTATAGTCACAGTACACTGTCATTCAAACACTCATTCTTTCATTCATTCAGCAAAAGGAAAAGGTAAACCGGACTGCAAAGGGCATATATAACCAGTTTAAACTATGCTTAAGCATTTGATGCCATGCAAATACACAAAAACAGGTGTGCTTGCATAGCTCATTCTTTCCTGTTGGCTGAGCTGGTCACCCATTCTGTTTGAGTTGGTTCATAGACACTGAACTGGCTTTTCTCTCCGTGTATAGAATCGAGGCCATTCATTGCTTCCCTAGCAGACCTCTGCTGAGTGCTAGACCCTGGTTTAGCAGGGAATGAATGAGAGAGCTGGGTGATTGGAAATAAAGGAGCAAATCTTTCTGAAACAATGAGATGTGCTCCAGGACAAAAATGGACTTTTGGGAAGATTTCCGAAGGCATAGAGTATGAGCTGGCCTTTGCAGACTAGTAGGCTGAATTGGTGGCTGTCAAGACATAAAACTAAAAGGTCACTGAAGGAAATCCCTGCCTAGAAATAGAGTCCCTCTCCTGGGGCCTAGACAGGGCCCAAGTCCAGTCCGTCAATCAGCCAGCAGCTACCATGGCTTACTTTACAGAAAGCCTGGGAAAATAAAAAAATATCTAGGATTTGTTTTCTGGTATTTAGTGAGTGTCAACTTACTGCCCAGGAGAAGCTGACATTCCAGGGAGACTGGTAGTAAATGTTTCCAGAGTGCAGGGCAGAAGACAGCTCTCAGTGCTGGGGCAGGAAAAGAATATTTCAGGAGAAAGGGGAAGTTTGAAGGATGGGAAGCCCCACTATTAGTCTTTTCCACAAGGGCCTTGAGAGAGCAGAGAAAGGGGACCTTTTCTTATAACAGTTATACAGTCATTTCCCCTCCTGCCCTTTTTTTCAGAGGAGAAAGTTGGAGCTCAGAGAGCTTAAGCAACTTGCCTAAGGTCACACAGCTAGTTAGTGATGAAGTGAGACTCAATCCAAGTCTTTCTGGATTTCATTATTTCATGAGGATTTTACTCCTTTTCTAAAAGATGAAACACATATATTAATTAGCAGCCTTTTGGTAAGAGTCCAATTTCTATTCATTTACCAGATTTTCTGGTAGGAGACTGGGTATCAAAGACATGAGACACATAAAGAATACGTTTTGGAGAGATTCAGAGGAGATCAGGAGAAGTCCAGAACATGGGTACTCTCCAGAAGGGGTATTTTAATAGGGGACTGAGCATCAAGAGGCACTTGGGTGTGCAGAAGTTCAACATATGTGAACTTGACCAACAAACTCCTACAAAGACAAACAGGAGACGTGAAGCAAAAATGCTCATCTCCCCCTGGGTTACCTGTCTTGGTCTGGAGGTGAGGGAGGCTCAGGATCCCCTCATTCTCACTGCAACTGCGTCCAGTGGGTCCACCTCAGACACAGCCACCTGCTGGATGGTGTCTCTTGACACACATGCCAGGGTCTGGGGAAAGCTCGCCCCTCAAACAGCATGAGGGAGCCCCCTCATCTTGCCTTTCCCTTGCATTTGGGTAAAAGGATCATTGGGGCATTTCTTTCTCCTCTAGTCTTGTGTGTTACTGAGCACCTGCTAAGTGACAAATCGCCCCACATCTAATGCTCAGTGCTGGGAGTGTGGCACTTCCAGAGCTCTATCCTGGCCTCCATCCCTGATCCTTCATTTTCCAGTCAAGTGAAGTTCAACCTTTGACCTTTTGGAAGTCACTGATGTCTTCATGGGTTTCAGCTTCGTTTTCTGTATCCTGAAAATAGCAACCCTTCACAGGCTGGAGAGAATCGAATAGAACACGTGAAGCCCCTAACTGGGAGGTGCACAAAGCTGGGCTTGTTGAACACAGCTGACCTAGAGTAAAAGTATTCGTTATGGCTCCAACAGCGTGTATGAAACTTGGCCTTATGGGATCTTTGCTTCCTCCTCTGTAAAGTGGAAATTCCTTCTCTACCTACTTTGCAGAGGTGCTGCCAGGATCAGTAAGGTGAGCCATGTTAAACCAACCTTTGAGAAATATTACCCAGTATCCAAATGCAAGGTGCTGTTATGTTTCATGTCAATGAAAAATCTAAACACTGCAATTTCCAATTTATTAGCAACAAGCCATTTATTTATTCATAGACCTCTACTCCCAGTTCACATTAGGGAACATTCGCAACTCCAGGAATATTTACACTATCACCTGGCAGAAATAATAAAATGAGGGGTGTGATAAAATTTAAATCCACGCTGGTTTATGAAACGCTATGGCTCTAAGCAAGCCACTGTGGACAGTCGTATGTTTAAAACAAGACAAGAAGAAAATAAAGCCTCCCCTCTTCAATATTTTGAATCAATAAATATGTTCTGCAAGTGACACATTAACCATGCAAGGGCCGCTTATCTGCCAGGAGAAGACTCTTGATAGCTGGAGAACACAGTGGGAAATAGGGAAGTCCTTAAGCCTGGTGTTTGCTTGGATGTCATCTCAGTGTAAATAATAAACTCTCTCGCCCTCGGCTCCCACCAGCTCCCAGTAACTGTATATTCTCATTACACACATGAAAGAAAAACAACTTGTGGGAACAGCCCCTTAAAGTGGGGCACGCATCTTGCCTTTGTCACCAGCAAGCTAAGTTCTCAGTTTCTCTAGCTGTAAAATGAGTTAAACTAGATGAGACCTTTTTTCCTTTGCATTCATTTATTTTACCTATTGTTAAAAGAAAACTGGTTTAAAAATGTTAAGCACGGAAAATAAAAATAAAACCAGACACCCAGGTGAAGTGGGGGCAGAACCACGACCGCCTGCTCCCCAGCCTCTTCACCATGCCCCACACAGCACCTCCCAGAGCCCCAGCGCTCCAGGCATGGCTATTCCAAAACTACTCACATATTCTTTGGAGACCCTTGAAAAGGTGACTTTCTGTGACTTTATGACACTGTTGACATTCTTTGATCCTTCTAGCCTTCTTCGGTCCTTTATGATGGGTGGAGTTATTTCTCAAGGCTGCATGTGCCAGACAAGCCGTGCGAGGCTGGAGAGGATCCATATGACCCAGGATCACATGTGTGGACGTGCCTGGCACAGGGCCTGGAAGTGCTCCCTCTCTTCCTGGTCCCCAGCCTTGCCGAGGGTGTTGACCTCCAGCCCAGTGGGCTGGGCTCCGCAGTACCCCAGCTCCTTTCTGTGGAGACTTTTTTTTCAAGATGAAGTCTTGGTTTATTGCTCAGGCTGGAGTGCAGTGGCACAACCTTGGCTCACTGCAACCGCCACCTCCTGGGTTCAAGCAATTCTCCTCAGCCTCCCAAGTAGCTGGGATTATAGGCGTGCAACACCACACCCAGCTAATTGTTTGTATTTTTAGTAGAGATGGGGTCTTACCAGGTTGGCCAGCCTGGTCTTGAACTCCTGACTTCAGGTGATCCGCCTGCCTCAGCCTCCCAAAGTGCTGGGATTACAGGTGTGAGCTCCTGCACCCAGCTCTGTGGAGAACTTCATAGCTGTGTACATGGCCTATGTCATGTGCGTGTGCGTGGGCGTGTGTGTGTGTGTGTCGGGGGGTCTATCCCCATCACACCTTGCTGGTGCTGTGCCCAAGTCCTGGAGGGGCTATCCGTCCACCCTGGCCTCTCCCACGAGGGCCTCAGGGAGCGTGTATACTGTGTTGTCAAATAACCTGGATGATTTTTTTTTTTAATAAAACAGGTTTTTTATTGCTGTTCCCAACCCACCTAGCACCAGCTGTGATGAGAATCACTTGTATGGTAAAGTGCTATTGATAAAATTGCTCCCACCGGAACTCCGCTCTGCACTCGCACGGCGTGATTGGCTCCTTCACCGCCAGCTCCCGCAGCCTGCTCAGCCTCCTCCCAGCTCTTTCCCTGCAGCCCTCCTCTTACCGCCTGGCCTTTTCCCTCTTCCTTCTTCTCCTCCTTCCCCTGCTCTTTCTTGCTGATTCTCTCCCTTCCTCCCTTTTCTTTCTACCCGCTCTGGTTTTCTCTACCTTTCTGTCTAACATCAGCTGATGTCTTTCCTTTCCTCTTTCTCTCTCTCCATCCTGGGCTTGTTCGCCCCTCTCCCATTTCTCTCTCTCCTCCTTCTGTCTTTCTCTGCTTCCTAACTGTATCCTCCAACAGTCTGCACATTTCAGGCCAGGCCGGCTCAATGAGGTCCATTGGGAGGTTCCAGCTCTCTCTTCAGAGAGAGGCAAACCCAGCTGAGTTCTAACATGCAGGTCCTTTGAGGACCCCAGCCTCCCCAGCCTCCATCTGTTTCAGATTCCCGTCCCCTGCCAGAGACGCTCTGGGACGGAAGGGCTAGGCAATACAAGGCAGATAGGAGAAAGGAGAATGGGTACGGGGAAGAGTGTGTAATCTAAAGGAACTGCATGGCATGGACATTACAAAGGAGGTTTAAACCCACCTAAGTACTGAGGAAGTAGGTAAGGACCTGATTGAGGATTATGAAAGGCTTAAAAGCCTGGCTAAGAAGTTTCGCTGTGACTCTAGCCCTTTCCAATCTTAGAGTATTCATAGCTGTGGCAACACACACTGGACGTGCTGAGAAGGCCTAAACCAGGCATGGACACACACAGGCTGTGCGAGCCTCAGGACCAGGTCTGCCGGGGCCCCAGCTCAATTATGTCTGTTGGTTTTCTCAGCTCTGCATTCCTGTCTGCATGTCCGCTTGGTTCTCATGGACACAAGAGGTCTACAGACAGCAGTCAGGGCCGAGGGCTTCCTGTTCATTTCCATCAGGAGGCAGGAAAAGCACAGCTGCCTGTAGTAGCTCACTCTTGCAAAACCTCCTGCCTCATGCCCTCCCAGCCAGAACTGGGTCACATGTCTCTTCCTGAAACAACCAGTGGCAACAAGGATGAAATGATTACCCCTATACCAATCAGGCATCCCCTCCCAGCTGGGGACAAGCCCCCACATTCAGGCTGCTCCCAGGGAGGATGGAGTGCACACGGTGCTGGAGGGTCAACCTCAATGCCCTCTACAGCTAAAGGTTCCCCAGAGGAACAGGGTGATTGGAGAAAGGGTATATGAAGCCCAGGGCCAGCGAAGAGTATCTTCCTAGAACAACAGTATTCACTAAGGAGTTTTGGAAAAATATATTGTATTTAAATGATCACCTAAGGTCAGGAGTTCGAGTCCAGCCTGGCCAACATGAGGAAACTCTGTAAAAATATAAAAATTAGCCAGGTGTGGTGGCGAGTGCCTGTAATTCCAGCTACTCGAGAGGCTGAGACAGGAGAATCACTTGAACCCAGGAGGTAGAGGTTGCAGTGAGCCAAGATTGTGCCACCGCACTCCAGCCTGGGCAACAGAGCGAGACTCTGTCTCAAAAAGTATATAAAAATAAATAAATGATCACAGATATATTATTGACTATCATGTAAAATGCACATGCTGTTTTAAATTAAAACATGAGACTTCACAGAAATTTTCTGCTTAACTGAGCTATGTAAGGATTGACTTACACCTATTTTGATTATTACTGTGTTTCTAACACATACGAAATGCACAGTGAATACTTGTGGAATAAATGAACAAATGATTGAGACAGATAATTTTAGGCTACTTCAGACCCAAGGGTCCCATCAACTCTCCTCTGTTAGAGGTGCTTTGGTGAAAAAGTTTGAGAAGCACTGCAATAAACAAGGGAATATGTCCAGGGAGTTATTTTTCTTTTCTGTTTTAATAACTGCCTTATTGAGATATAATTTATATGCCATAAAATTCACACTTGTAAGTGTCCAATTCAGTGGTTTTTAGTATATTCAGCATTGTGCAACCATCACCATTACCAGGGATTTTTAACACTATATGTGGGAGAGTTACACCCATCAAAAGTGAGGGGGCTCAGTGCTCTGAGAGGCTGGGGGCAGAAGGGGATCTAGTTGGAGGAAAGTATCAGGTGCAGGCAGGCGAGCTGTTAGAAAGCTATTGCAATACTAAAGGGAGGGTGAGGGTGGCCTCGGTCTCGCAGTGTTAACAAGAAGCCTAGAAAGCAAGGCTCATGTAAGAGAGGTTGCAAAGTTTGCAAACACGGGTTTGGAGACTGCCTGTGGTGGGCAGAGGGCCTGCAGGGCAGAGGTGCCTTCTCCCTTGCTTTCAAGCCATCAGATTCGATGTTTCATATCCACACTACACAGCCGAACCAGGTTGCAGCTGAGCACAGCTGTGGATGTCCATCTTTCCTGCCTGGGGAAAAGACATTGGGAACATGGGTCCCCAGGCGCAGACCACGTGGAGATGCAGTGCTGGCATGGCCTTTCCGAATTGCTCTGAGAATAACACCCCGGGCACCATGCTCCTTGCCCCAGGCACCTGAGCTCAGCTACTTTTAAGCAGCATTTCAAGGATGGAGCTGATCCAGTCAGGAGGAAGCAAACATGAATTCCACTTGAAAAGGTCACCTTGGAAGCTCTGGAACTTCCAGCTCCACAGAGCAAGAGGGAGCCTGGAGACACTGAGTCCAGGACTGTGGCTTCCTGGAAGTTTTCTGCAGAAGGGGCCTTAGCAAGAGCAGACTCAATAATGTCTTCAGCACCTAGTAGAAGGTGGTGGGGAAACCTGGGCACAGGAGCAACGATCCAAACCCCAGATATCTCCCAGCTTCTTGTGAGCCTCCTGGCAGCAGTGCAATCTGCCTGCTGGCTACGGAATCTTCAGCACTAAAATGAGGGTGAGTCCAGCTCAAGCTGAACACAGGCCCTCTGAGTGTTCCATGGAATGAAGTTTGGGCCTGGTGAATACTGTATTACCCTTCTGGAGATATAAGGGTTGTGAGTCTGGCAGTAAAGGACAAGGTCAACCTTTGCTTGCTTTGGAGTTTCCCCGATATTTGATGGATTGGGTCGGAGTGGGAGCTCAGAGCATCAGTTTCCAATCCCATCTAAAACAACTTCCTGCTTCCAGGTGCCACGGCATCCGAAATCCTATCTTCACAGATTAATGGTGTGTTTGAGTCTCCCAGTTAAAACATAAATACCTCTAGAGCCATCATTTCACTGAACCATCTTAGTGGACATTTTGACCAGGACTTCTCCAACAGTTGGCTGGGCACCAGCTAGGCCCAGGGTGAAGGGCAGGACAGGGTGCCAGGGGAGGGGACAATAAATCCCTATATTGATTGTTTTATAGCTCAGAGTGGTTTTAAGGAGGCAGATTTCACATAAAACCATTTGCAGCTGCAGCTAAGCAAGAAGACCACAAGGAGAGGATTTTAGACTCACGGTGGGATTTTTCAGATGAGAAAAAAATCCCAACCAAGCCCAGAGAATGGAGTGACCTGTCCCAGATACCCCTGAGAGTAAGTAGCAGGGCAGGGCGGGACCCCAGTCTCCCAGACCAGGGCCCTCTCAGCAGTGCCAAGCTAATTGGTGTCTCAGGCTGCCCTCTCTGCAAGCACAGTGCATGGCTCCTCAGCCCCAGTGTCGGCTCTGTACCCGAGAATGATTTCTCTTGACAGAAAATAGAGGTAAAAGGGCAAGGGAATATTTCCAAATGGTTGATCTGACAGCTGCAGATTTCATTTTGTGTTGCGTATTGACCTCTAATTGTTTCCCAAGTAGCCTGGGACTGACAGATCAATAAATCCCACAGATAGTTAATATCCCCTCTGGCATCTTCGGCTTTAGTTAAAAGATAGTCAAATTCCTGGCTGTCTGCAAATATTAGCAGATTTTTCATTTTCTGCAGAGCCTGAAGAACTATAATTCAACCAAGGGCTTGGTAGAAGCCTGAGAAATTCCTGGCACTCGGGAGGGCCGGAGCTGGGAAGGAATTCACAATGTTGCTGGCCCAACCACGTCAAGTCCAAGAGGAGACGACATCTTCCAGGCTTATAGCGGCCACTAAGGGAGTGGAAGCTCCAACCTCATCTTCCTGGTACTCTTTCTGCTCCACCAAGCAGCAGCCATTACGTTATTAATATAAAAAGGGAGCTGTGGTCATTGGCTAACCTTTCCCCAGAGATCTTTTCAAAGGAAGGCTTGGGTGTAGTCGAGAAAGCCATGGGTTTGTCATTATAAAATCAATTCCCCCAATTCACCTTCCTCTGCTCCCTAATAGCTGTTGGGTCTCAATCATGGCACTCTCTGTTCTTGCTGAGCCTCGGTTTTCTCAGGTACACCCTGGGAGTCATCATTATCCCTGTCTAAAGGCGTTGTCATGAGGATTAAATGAGCTAGTGAGTGACGATCCTCACCCAGAGCCTCTCAAAACTAGTGGAAACCCACCTGAGTGAGGCACAGGAGTATTCAACTGAGACCAGCCCAGATTGTATACACCTCAGATCTGAGGAAGGAACGGGCTGCCCTGCAGGGGATGGGGCAGGGGAGTAAACTTGAATTGACAACCAAGGCCCACAAGGACAGCCCTGCTCAGAGTATGTCAGATGTGTGCAGATTCCCCCACTGGATTGCAGGTAGCCTGGCGGCAAGGACAGAGTCCTCCTCACTGTGCCAAGCTCCAGGCAGGTGCTCAGTAAGCATTTGCTGAATGCACACATCCACAAGACAGTGTCTGATGGTGTGGCAAGGATGGCATTTAGGTTCACAGGATGCTGCTAAGAAGGACATTGTGTCTGGGCGTGATGGTTCAAGCCTGTAATCCCAGCACTTTGGGAGGCTGAGGCGGGAGCATCACCTGAGGTTGGGAGTTCGAGACCAGCCTGACCAACATGGAGAAATCCCATCTCTACTAATAATACAAAATTAGCCAGGCATGGTGGCTCATGCCTCTAATCCCAGTTATTAGGGAGGTTGAAGCTGAAGAATTGCTTGAACCTGGGAGGCAGAGGTTGCAGTGAGCCAAGATTGCGACATTGCACTCTAGCCCGGGCAACAAGAGTGAAACTCCATTTCAAAAAGAAAAAAAGGAAAGAAAGAAAAAAGAAAAGAAAGGGAAAAAAGGATATTGTATAGGCAATCATCTTAACACACACACACACACACACACACACACACACACACGGCTATACATGCACTCACAATTGGCCAAGAAACCAACGTCAGCATTGGCTTCATGGTCTTCACCCACCAAATCTGCAGAGTAAACTTTTCAGACATGCTTATGTCCCTGTAATGTCAGGGCTGAAACCCACCAAGGGCCCCTTCTTTCTCTGACACTACCTTGCATCTTATGCAGTGAGTTTCGGCAGAGAGAATTCCCGTCTAGGATCTGTAGAGTGCAGTTTGGTCTCTGCATGACACGGACTGGCTGTGTGAATCTGAAAAACACACTTCCTTCTCTGAGCCTCAGTTTTGCCATCTGTGAGATGGAGAGATGGAGCTACCTGGACTTGCCTATCTCACGAAGTCTCTGTGAGACAAGCAACAGCTCCGGCCTGCTAGAGATGGAAAGGCACTGCACATCACTCAATCTCATGCACTTCAGCCATTTATTTTAGCAGATATTCATCTTTAATTTTTTTTGTTTAGAAACTCAACTTATAAGACAGAAAGAATGGAGCTGTTCAGGCTGGGTTGGAGATGGGAGTCTTCAGTAAAACACTAAACAACTGTCTCATTTTAAAGGCAATAGAACTGAGGCTCAGAGCGGGCTCCTGCTCCAGGTCACATGATCCCCTCAGAACCTTGAATCCCTGGGAGGCTCAAGGACCCCAGGATGTGAACACAGAAGCCATGGAACCCCTACTCTCATGGTGGGGACCCTGATGGCCCCTCCACCACCTGAGGCCCCCAGCGCTGCCTGTGGCTGCCAGGCAACCTGCCCTGTGTGGCCGAGCCTCCCCATCAGCACCTCGCAGCTGTCCTCCCAGCCAAAACTGGTTTAGAAAAGGCTGCCCGGCTGGCAGGTAGGAACAAAGGGATTAAGCCCCATTTGACAGACTGTGTCCCTCCCATTTGCATGTCATTAAGCTGCAGACCAGTTAGCAGAGGGGGACACATAGCTTCAGAGTCCCTGCCAAGCTGGGGCTCGGAGGCACTGAGGCTTCATTTGCATTCTGGACACCTGCCCTGAACTACAGGAGCCAATTTGAAGAAGAGGGGTTTCTTGAGGAGAGGAATGGGGTGCTGGAGTGGGCTGGGGATGTGTCCCCATCTCCGTGGTGACCCCAGCTCTTTTTCTGTCTCCCCTCAAACCTGACACGAACTGAAGCAGGCTTGTTTTGAGGGGCAGAAAGGGCTTCATTGCTCTGAGAGTTAAACCGGGCACTATGAAACAGCTTGGGAGAAGACAAGTGAATTTGGAGAACCCTGGCTCCTCTCCCCAGCCAGCACCCCACCCTCCCTACACACACACACCAGCCTAGCCAGAAGGAAGAAAGGAAGAAAGGAACGGAGGCCACATTTTCTCTGCACTCCCCTTCTAAGGCCTCCAGGGGGGCCCTGATTGACAGGACGCTAAATGCAAGAGGTTTCCTGTGATAGAGAAAGAGATTTTCTTGAAGCATTCAACTCCTGACCTTTAAGAGCTCGGGGAGCAAAATGATTTTCAGTCACTTGGGCCTGAGTGAAAGGTATGTGAATTGATCGACTGCAGGGCTCAGGCCTCCCGAGGTCTTGATGTTATGTCATTAAAATCTTACAATCGAGTTATCCTAATGTATCCAGCAGCCCCCCTCTCAGAGGTGATTAGTAAATAGACTCAAAGTTACACGGTAGACAATGCCTTCTCCAAGGGCCTGGAAGGCCAGCAATGCCGCTGGGGCCTGGGGCCAAATCTGGCCTCTGCCATTTGAGGTTTTCTTTTTTGACATTAGACTAAGGTAACTATTGCTGTTGTTGCCGCTCAGGTTTCTTCTCCTAGCTCTTTTTATCTTGTGAAGGTGCCTACCCCTCTGGCCACAGGTGTCTAGGTAGGTTGGGCTGGCTAATTTCCTCTGGCAACAGTGATTGGTCTGGGGATACAACTGACCCACGCCCAGCCAATCAGAATCTTCCCTAGGATTATTCTCTTTACTGGGAGAGTGTGAGCAGGGGTTGATGATGACGGGTGACCATTTTCCCTGCCATGTGTGGTCTTGTTTGCAGAAGGTAGGCAAGCCCAGCTGGCAAAAGTGAGACAGAGGTGGAGTGAGAGAGGCCTGATTCATGAAACCCCTTCAATGCTGTTGAGATACTTTCACATCTTTCCTAGTTCCATGAGCCTTAAAACTTCTCTTTTGCTTAAGTTCACCAAGGTTCATTTCTGTTGCTTGCAACCAAATCTTGCCATGTGGGTAGGAACTGATATTCCCAAGGTTCACTCCTTTGGGGCTTGAGGAAAATGAAAAGGACGGTGAATTATACAAAATGTGATCATGTAGGTCAAAGATGTAGACCACAGTAGCCCCTCAGGGACAGCCCACGAAGACATCAGCTCCACAAAGAGAGAGACCTTTGTCTCTTTCCCAGTTTCTAAAGCAATGCCGGGCACACACCTTCTCCCACCACCTCCCTTGTGGCCCACGCTGTCTTGCCCACCACGTGAGGTCTCCGCTTCTCCTCGAGCCCCCACTCAGAGTCTCCTGTCTCCCGACTTGCATCCTCTGCCTTTTCCACTTTCTGCTCCCTCCTACTTTCAACTTGTCCATGGTCTCCATGACCTGCTTTCCTTCACAGCTCCCACCGTTAACTGCTTTATTCTCTCTGTTTCTTGATGTCAGGTTCAAGTGAAGTGCCAGAGTCAGAGAGAGACAGAATCCAATTGACCTGGCTTGTGCTTCCTGTGTCAGGCCAGCTGCCAGGTCAGGCTGGTGTCTTTGAGTCAAATACCAGTGCCTGAGCTGATCAGCTGAGGCTGTGGGGCAGGGACTCAAATAGTGTGAACCGCAGTCACTTAGGCAGAAGAGGTCACAAACCAGCCAGTTCTCATCAGAATCTCTTGCTTAGACTAGCTTGGGGGAACCCAGGGACTATCTACACTCCCCTCTTCTGTATTCCAGAAACTTCATCTGAGGCATATGATTTTTATTTGGCAGTGGGAACCCCTCCCCCCATTCCACGGAGCTTTCTCACAGGTGCCTCTCTGGTGTGTTTCTTGCTTGAATTGCAAATTGAATGCTGCATAAACCCTACATAACTCAGAGCCCCATGTTGGCAGTATCTTATTTTTCAATTTCTTTTTTTTTAATTGAATGAACATATTTTATGCAAGCCGTTCTACCTTGGTGAAGGCTGTTCCCCTGTGATTCATCAGAGTAATAACTAGAAACACCATTATTTGGCTCCATCCTCCTGCTGAGAACATCACATAACTGAGAAATGTTCATGCATCTCACAGAGTTTCGGGGGAGAGTGAAAGCGGGCAAGCAGCAAAAGGAGGAGGAGAGGGACAAAGAAACAAACAAATGATTATGAACACATGCAGATTGGCAGCCAGAGACATGGCTAGATGGCGAGAAGAAACCGCGGGCCCCCATATGGGTTTTTGATCTCAGGCATACACATACATGCACACACACACACACAGAGGCACAGCAGGAACCACACATACCTCTCTACCCAGGTATCCCAACATTTGAAAAAATTAAAAGAAAAATCCCATAAACTCTACAGAATTTCAAAGTGAGAAGGGATGCTGGAGAGCTCGTCCAGTTGCTTCACTTAACATGTAAGAAAAAGGAAGCACAGAAATGTAGCTATATCCCTGTGTATCCCATTTGCAGACACCAATGTTCCTGGGTTTCTGCCTAGAAAAACATAATTCGACTAGTCTAAGATGCAAACCATATCGTTATTTATGTTTATTGAGCTCTTGTCTCTGGGTTAAAGATTTTCAGACATCCTTATCACTTTGATCTAAGATGTGGCCAGAATATTGCTGCTATTGTTGGGGTTTTTTTGTTCGTTTGGTTGGTTTTGTTTTTTAAGGACTTGAGTTAACTGAGCACCTGGAAACATTTTCTTTCTTTCTTTTTTTTTTTTTTTTGAGACAGAGTCTCACACTGTTTCACATGCTGGAGTGCAATGGCACAATCTCAACTCACTGCAACCTCTGCCTCCTGGGTTCAAACGATTCTCCTGCCTCAGCCTCCTGAGTAGCTGCGATTACAGGCACCCACCCCCACGCCCAGCTAATTTTTGTATTTTTAGTAGAGACAGGGTTTGACCATGTTGGCCAGGCTGGTCTTGAACTCCTGACCTTATAATCCGCCCACCTCGACCTCCCAAAGCACTGGAATTACAGGCATGAGCCACCGCACCCAGCCTGGAAATATTTTCAAAATGCTCTCTTCAGAACACAGAAGCTCCTCAATTAATGTCTTACAAACCTAGCATGCTCTCATGAGCTGTACGAATGAACACTTTTAAGGTTAGACAAATCAAATGTTCAGTGCAGGTTTCTGGAAACCTTCCCATTGCTTCTCCCGGTGCATCAGCACTTCCGTAGTGCAGCTCTCCTCACCGCTTGCCTGCATGCATTATCGCCTTGTCCACTGCCGATTTCCAACTTCTCTGCTCTCCAATTCCCTCTTCCTCTCATTACCAGATGAATTTTTTCTAGAACGTGATTCTCAGAGTAATCAGGATCCCAAGCTGCAGGTCTACTTCTGCACGGGTGGGTCATCTTCTGGCCGCAAGTGAAAACACCCAACTCAAAGAAGCTTGCAACATGGCAGGAAGGCATGGGGTATTTGAAAATTCACACAACTGGATCTTCAAGTGGTAAAGGCTGGATTCCAAGGTCAGCTGAGGCCATCAAGGACATCTCTTTTCCTTGATCTCTCAACTCTGCTTTTCTTGATGGCAACTTTTTCTGTCCTTTTACCTTCAACTTTTTAGTGTTCTTATGATTTATTTAATGTCTTGTAAACCACATAGAGCTGGAAATTTTAAAAATCTACTCTGATATCTCTGTATTTTCACCAGAGATTTAATTCTATTGAAATATATTGTGCTCACCAATCTATTTGTATTTACTTAGTAGCATTTTATTTTTGCATTCTTTTTTACTCTGCTTTCTTTATGCTTTTTCTTCTTCTTTTTTCTTTAGCCCTTCTTTTTTTTTTCTTTTTACTGGCCTGTAGCTCACACACTTTACTGGTTTGTATCTTACGCATTTTTCATGGTTGTCCTTAATTTTTTTAACATGCATACTTGACTTAACTATGGCTGAAGTTAATACAAATTTGTACCATCAAGGAATAGGACTTTAGAATACTTTAGCCACTATGAGTCTCTTAGTGTCTTATATGTTATCCTTATCCAAATTGTTTTACATCCAAAAATTATTTAATGTTGTTATTATAGTTTTATGCAGCAAATGCTTGATTGGATTTATCATGTTTATTATATTTTCTGCATCTCAGTCCTTGCCTCTAGGTAGAATTTTCTTCTTCCTAAAATAATACTGCAGTAGGGCTTTCAAAGAGGATCTGTTAATAGAAAACTCTGTTAATCTTTGTTTGGAATGCCTTTACTTTTTCTTTTTTCTGACTTTTAATTGGAATTCTAATGTGACCCATTTGTTTTTATTTTTTCCTTATCAGTTTTTGGAAGACATTATTCCATTTTCTTTTTGCTTCTATAGTTGCTATTGAGAGCTGCTATTGCTTTTATAGTTGCCAATCATTTATTTATAATATTCTACCTTTTTTCTGTTATCTTTCTTAAGATCTTTTCCTTGTCTTTGGTGTTCTGCAGTTTCAGTACACTGTTTGATGTTCTAGGGGTGGACATAATTTTCTTTAAACTGACTGAGACTATCTGTGATTCCTGAATCTGAGGATTAATGTCTCTCAGTAATTCCCAAACGTACTTATTGATTGCACTGGTTAATATTGCCTCTCTCTCTCATTTTTTCTATTCTCCTTCTGTAACTCCCATTAAATGTATATGGGGTATTCTTATCTTATCCTCCACATTTCTTAACTACTCTTTCATATTTCTGTGTCTTTAACTCTCTGCGTGCTAAGTATTTTCCTCAGATATATTTTCAAGTTCATTAATCTTCTCTCCAATTGTGCCTAATCTGCTTTTTAATTAATCATTATTATTTTTTTTAAAAATCACATTTTTCATTTCTATTAATTCTATTGATTTCTTTTTGCAATATGAAAGTTATTTTCTCATGTTGACATGTTCTTTCTTAGGTAAATGATTCCCCTTTTATGCATTTATTCATTTCAAGCATACTTATTTATATAGACTAATAGTTCTGCTACCTGGAATTCTTGTGGATGGAGGGTTTTAGGGTATAATACTGCTCTTTGTTGGGTCTGGGTCTCCTGACTGTCACTCAAGGTGGACCCATTCCTTGTGTGTTTTGTTATTCAGGACTATGAGACTACTTTCCATGGAGCCTTATCTGTATAGAATCCTTTGGGTTGACGGCATGTTGCCAAAGAGTCTGGGTTTGCTTTTGCCCAGTTCCCAAGGGCCATCCCTAGCCATCCTTCTATCATTTTAATATTAATTAATAGGGTCAGTGATTTCCAGACCATACAGGTAGTACCATGGCATACCGCAACCCCTCACAACACAGAGACTTGGCTATGTAAACCATCGGGGGACGCTGTTTCATCCTCAGAGCTCAGGCCGACACAGCTTTTCTGTTGGCTCCCTGTGTATGATGTTTTCCTCTTGCTGCAAGCACAATGCTTGAAGGATCCTACTTTCATTCACAGTTCTCATATTAAACTTAGCACAGGCTCAGGGCCTTGTCTTTGGCTGCATGTGCAGATTTGATCTCAAGTCCTGAGGCCGTCCACACCATCTCAAGGCAGTTAAAGCCTCAACTTACATGCCAGATACTCTGATTTTTGTTCTATCTTTATCTTATTGGACCCCTTGTGATTCCTCATATTTTTTGCAAGCTCAGTTAGGCATTACATATATTTATTTTAATTGATACATAATTTGAAAGAAATTTTCTGAGGGAGCGAGTTCAGGTTATTTAGCTAAATGATGCCAGGGATGGAAGTCCCTGCTCTCCTCCTCGTTCACTTTATTCCCAGGGCAGCTTTCTCTAAGTGGTGATAACAATGGCCCCTGGCAATTCCAGGCTTATATGAGCTTAGAGGCAGAGAGACCAGAAGAAGAGAGGCATTCCTGAAATAAAATATCCCTCATCCTGAAACCGGGATAACTGTCCTTGGCCTTATTTGGGTCACACGCCCACCTACAGTTAATTATAATGACTTAGTCACTCTTCAAGGGACTGATTAGAATAAGTCCACCCAAGCCACAGGGATGCCAGTATCAGAAAAGGGGAAAATAGGTGGTTGGCAAAAAAAAAGCAACAGGTGTCAACCACAGCCCCTTTAAAGTGTGCAGTGTTATCTCATGTAATCCTTACCCTGCGAAGTCAGGTTTCTAATCATCTTTCCAGTTCCCACAGCTGCTGAGGGGCAGTGCCAGCACTGGAATGTTGGTCTCCTGACTCAGACCTTGGGCATTTTTAATCAAGGCTAAGCTTCTTGTTCTAGCCCTTAAGGCCGTGTATTTCTGAGTCCTTTCTCTGTCCAACCTTATCTCTCACCACCCCTCTGCTTGCTAAACTCTGTTCAGTTTACCCTGTGCTTCACTCTGCTGCTCCTGTACCTGTGATAGCTCCCACAGTTTTTCAACCAAATCAATAAGAGATTAGATCTAGAAGGGAACCCATGGGTTTCTCTTCCCATGCCAACTCAGATCAGTGGGTAGCACCTACATGAGACATTGTGTTAAAGTTGTATCCAGGCTTCATGGGTATCTTAGGTCTGGTTCTTAGAAGCAGAGCCTGAGACAGGTATTCTTGTGCACATTATTTATAGAGGAAGTGCCCTCCAGAGAAACCTGTAAGAAAGTGAGAAATGCAGAAGACGCTAAACAAAGACATCATTTCAGCGGAAGCCTGGGCTCAGCCTGATCCCATGGGAAGTTCTGGAGTGTGAATGGCACAGCAGAGTTGTTCTACAGTGAAGCAAGGCTTTTGCATCTCTGTATCAGTCAGTCATTGGCCATGGGCTGACCCTAAGGAAAGGTGGGAGGTGAGTGTAATTTCCCAGATACCTCCTGGAAGGAAGACTCATGTTCCTGCTGAGGGATATGCCACAAGGAGGAGTGCAACTGTGAGCCATTAATATCTCACACTCACAACAGCTGGGATTTGGGATAGCTGGCCTGGCAAAGAGGATCTAAGCAGGACACCAATGGCATCTGTGACAGTAGGTAAGAGTGTTGTAATTGATTAATAACAATAACAGACCAGGCGCAGAGGTTCACCCCTGTAATCTTAGCACTTTGGGAGGCCAAGATGGGTGGATCACCTGAAGTCAGGGGTTCAAGACCAGCCTGGCCAACATGGTGAAATCCCATCTCTCCTAAAAATACAAAAATTAGTCATGCATGGTGGCAGACTCCTGTAATCCTAGATGCCTCCTACACATGAGGCTGAGGCAGGAGAGTTGCCTGAACTCAAGAGGCAGAGGTTGCAGTGAACCGAGATCATGCCATTGCACTCCAGCCTGGACAACAGAGCAAGGCTGTGTTCAAAGGAAAAAACTACAATAACAACAGTTATGGAGGCTGTCCTTTGTCAAACACTTCACATGTGTTCTTTCATTTAATCCTGATAATAACCATATAGCTAAGTCCTATTATTTTCCAAGATTACAGGTAAGGAAACTGATTGAGGCCCACAGTCTCATCACTCAAGGTTACACGGTAGACAGGATTCACATGTACTCCAGAGCCTGGATGTAGCAGCACCACATGATGCCAGGTATGAGCATGAGAGGCAGGAGGGGCCACACTGGTGGCAGAAGCCTACCATCTTGAGGGTGTTGAGAAAGCTTGCCTTATTCGGGAGTTCTCAGCATCTAGAAGCCTCTGGCCCTTACCTGTGTGCTCTGCATCTTACCTGCTCATACTGGCCAGGCCACACCTACAGGATGGTGTCCATTTCCAGAAGCAGACTTCCATGCGAAAGGGAAACTGATCACCTGGAGGGCATTTTGGCTTGAGCAATCAGCCAAAGTGGTGAGAGATTTGGAAATCATAACATAGGAAGAATAAGCAAATCGACCGGGGATGTTGAACTTAGAAGGGCAATCTGAGAGGGGTCACCTGTAACCCTATCTCAAAGCAGAAAAGGCCTATTGAGTTCACAAATTCAAACAGATGAGAGCAGAGAGCCAGAAAGGAGGGGTGACTTGTGCCAGACCTAGTACCCAGTGGCTTTAACCCATAGCCTCTGGTTGAGTGGTGTGCTAGTAAATGTTTAGCAGTCAGCTCTCTGGGCAGACAAAGTCCTAGTTTGTAGGATTTGCCAGTTGCTGTTATGTACATACTCACACTGTGGCCAATTTCAAGCTCTCCATGTGTATTAGTCCATTTTCACCCTGCTGATAAACACATACCTGAGACTGGGCAATTTACAAAAGAAAGAGGTTGAATGGACTCACAATTCCACAAGGCTGGTGAGGCCTCACAATCATAGTGGAAGGCAAAGAGGAGCAAGACACATCTTACGTTTATGGCAGCTGGCAAAGAGAGAGCTTGTTCAGATAAACTTGCGTTTTTAAAATCATCAGATCTCATGAGATCCATTCACTATCATGAGAACAGCACAGGAAAGACCCCTACTTTCCATAATTCAGTCATCTCCCACTGGGTCCCTCCTACAACACATGGGAATTATGACAGCTACAAGATGAGATTTGGGTGGGGACACAGAACCAAACCATATCATTCCACCCCTGGCCTCTCCCAAGTCTCATATCCTCATGTTGCAAGACCAATCATGCCTTCCCAACAGTCCCCCAATGTCTCAATTCATTTCAGCATTAACTCAAAAGTTGACAGCCCAAAGTCTCATCTGAGAGAAGGCATGTCCCTTCTACCTATGAGCCTGTAAAATCAAAAGCAAGTTAGTTACTTTCTAGATACAATGGGGATACAGTCATTGGGTAAATACAGCCATTCCAAATGGGAGAAATTGGCCAAAACAAGGGGGCTATGCAACCTGAAATCCAGCAGGACAGTCAAATCTTAAAGCTCCAAAATGATTTCCTTAGACTCCATGTCTCACATCTAAATCATGCTGATGCAAGAGATAGATTCCCATGGTCTTGGGAAGCTCCACTCCTGTGGCTTTGCAGGGTACTGTCTCCCTCCCAGCCACCTTCAAGGACTGGCATTGTCTGTGGCTTTTCCAGGTCATGGTGCAAGCTGTTTCCAGATCTACCATGCTGGAGTCTAGAGGATAGTGACTGTCTTCTCACAGCTCCACTAGGCAGTGCCCCAGTAGGGACTCTGTGTGGGGGCTCTGACCCCACATTTCCCTTCCACATTTCCCTAGCAGAGGTGCAGAGTTTCTCCGTGAGGGCTCCACCCCTGCAGCAAATTTCTACTGGGCATCTAGGCATTTCCATAGATTCTCTGAAATCTAGGCAGAGGTTCCCAAACCTCAATTCTTGACTTCTGTGCACCTGCAGGCTCAACACCATGTGCATGCTGCCAAGGCTTGGGGCTTCCACCCTCTGAAGCAACAGCCTGAGCTGTACCTTAAACCCTTTTAGCTGGAATGGCTGGGACACAGTGCACCAAGTCCCTAAATTGCACACAGCAGAGGTACTCTGGGCCCAGCCCACAAATCCATTTTTTCCTCCTAAACCTCTGGGCCTATGATGGGAGGGGCTTCTAGAAAGTTCTCTGACATGCCCTGGAGACATTTTTCCCATTGTCTTGATATTACCATTTGGCTAATTACTTGTGCAAATTTCTGCAGCCAGCTTGAATATCTCCCCAGAAAATGGAATTTTGTTTTCTAGTGTGTTGTCAGGCTGCAAATTTTCCAAACTTTTATGCTCTGCTTTCCTTATAAAACTGGATGCCTTTAACCACATCCAAGTCACCTCTTGAATGCTTTGCTGCTTAGAAATTTCTTCTGTCAGATACTTTAAATCAACTCTCTCAAGTTCAAAGTTCCACAAATCTCCAGGGCAGGGGCAAAAAGCTACCAGTCTCTTTGCTAAAACATAACAAGAGTCACCTTTGCTCCAGTTCCCAACAAGTTCCTCATCTCCATCTGAGACCACCTCAGCCTGGATTTTGTTGTCCATATCACTATCAGCATTTTTGTCAAAGCCATTCTACAAGTGTCTAGGAAATTCCAAATTTTCCCACATTTTCCCACAAGCCCTCTAAACTGTTCCAACCACTGCCTGTTGCCCATTTCCAAAGCCACTTCCACATTTTTGGATATCTTTTCAGCAGTGCCCCACTCTAATGGTACCAATCTACTGTATTAGTCTGTTTTAACACTACTGATAAAGACACACCCGAAACTGGGCAATTTACTAAAGACAGAGGTTTAATTGGACTCACAGTTCCATGTGACTGGGGAGGACTCACAATCACAGCAGGAGGCAAGGAGGAGCAAGTCACATCTTACATGGTCTGCAGCAAAGAGAGAGCTTGTGCAGAGAACCTCCCATTTTTAAAACCATCAGATCTCATGAGACCCACTCACTATCATGAGAACATCAAGGGAAAGACCTGCCCCCATGATTCATTCACATCCCACTGGGTCCTCCCATAACACATGGGAGTTATGAGAGATATAAGGTGAGATTTGGGTGGGGACACAGATCAACTATATCACCATGTGACATCCCTGAGTGCAGAGTTGGGAGGGACGTGCACAATTGGCTCTTGTGAGTAGGCAGAAACAGGCTCCTGCACACCAGTGATTCCTACTCCAGAGCTCATTCTGCAGGACTAGTGATTTCCCAACACTAAACCCATAAGACTGTCACCAAAAGAGCATTCTAGGGTTACACAGGTTCAAACAGTAGACAATTCTGAATTCCATTCTCAGAGCACAGCTTGGTGTGTTTGCTTAGTAAATGTCCCCAAAGTCCTGCCATAAACAAACCTGTGTAACTTCAACAAGCTCAGCATTCCCAAAGCCTGTTTGTCTGCCCAACCATTTCATCACATTCCTCTTAGGACTAGTATCCCCCTGAACTAGTATTCAATGGAACACCCTTTGGAAAATGGCAAACAGAACAATGTCTTCATATAAACAAAGGGCCATTGCTGAGAAAGAGGTTCAACTTGCTGTTCTATTTTGCTTCAGAGAGTGGAAATAGAACGAATGAGTTGAAATTAGAAGGAGACAGAATCAAATTGGTAAGAGGAAGTTTTTTCAAATAGTAAGAACCATCCATCATTAACACAAGGTTAGACATTGAAAAAAGAAGTCCTCATTGCAATAGAGGTGAATGTCTCTATGGCAAAGGACACTGAAAAGGTGCTTCTTGCAGCAGGAAGGCAGCTAAGGAAGATTCCCTCCAATAACTCTCTGTTAGGTACTAGGATTCTAGTCACTTGAAGTGCATAGGCCCTGTCTGGGGCCTCACAACAGGGCCTGTCAGATGGTCGCCTCTATGTGGAAATAGATATTCCAACTCTATTCATGTGCATGATATAATTTTAGAAGGGCGAGGATGTCGTCACTTCCCAAAATATACTTCTTGACGGTCTTGTTTCTGCATTAATTCACCATTAAAACTTTTCTTCTTTAGCTTAATACTTTATTCCATGTTCAAATGTACATTCTCATGGGAAAGAGTGGCTCAATAGAAGCTACTGTTGGCCCATCATATCTCTGTGGTGTAGAGAGGTTCTCCGTTCCTCCAAGAGGAGCTCTGGTCTGGAAAGGGAGAGTTGGAGGGGAGGAGGTTGGGGCAGGGGTATTGGATATCTGGGGTGGGGGCTAGGGAGCAGGAGAGACTGCAAGCCAGGAGGGAGTGGGAGTGCCAAAGCCAGTCTTGGCTGCCTTTATGAATGTGTTTAGGGCTGGGCCTGTCCTAGAGATATCCCAAAACTATTTTAAGAGACAGTAAATTTAGCTGGTGGCTGGTTTGCAAATCATCCAGATATGTTGGTATTTCTGATGAGACAATCTGTCTCGAGAGGAGACATTTAAAGCCTTTACAACCAAAAGGGATGTGCCTTTTTGAACACAGCCATGGAAAAAGCACAACCGCCGCCGCCTATTTAGTCGGCCAAACCCAGCAGCGGGTAGAATGTGCATGACGAAGGTAGTTGCGTTTGTACCGAGCCTTTCAGGTGAACACATGCTTCCAGAGTTACCATCTGACAGAATTGTCACAACAGCCTGAAAAAGCAAGGATACCCATTTTGTAGATGAGTAGACTGAGGCGCTTACTTACGGTTATCTGGGAAGCAGATGGCAGAGTGTAGACTTCAGCCCAAGATTTTCAGATTTCAAGCCCCATCGTAATTAATTTTTAAAAAATTAATTTGCATTTTAACAGAGAAATAAGAGTATTATCTAAACAGTCAAATAACTGCGTGAGGCTTTTGGTGAAAAGTATCAGTCTCCTACCCCATGCCCTCCTCAAAAAATGGAGTGCCTCCTGATTTCCCAAAATCTAGAGGCACTCAATTTCTATTTTTAGCTGTATCTTTTTATATTTATCTTCATATTTATAAGTGAGATGTTTACACTTTTGGTTCCTGATTTTTTAAAAAATGAAATGTAATCTGAAACCTTCCTTCTATGGAACACGTGAACTGGATTTTTATACCCCATTCACACAGAGACACACACACACTCATACACACACACATACACACACACACCCATATACACTCTCGCACACACTCCCCCTTCTCCTCTTCTGCTCATGGCAATACGGTTGCATCACAATTTTTATTTCTGATATGGTAATTCTAATTTCCAGAATCTCTTTGATTGCTCCTTTTCTATAGCATTCTGTTTTTGTTGCATGGGGGGTATGTCTTTGCTTATCTCTCTGAGATTTTACTTTTTAATTTGAAGTTCCATTTCTTCCCTACGGTCTTTGTCTTTCTCCTGAGTTCATTTTCCACTGGTTTGCATTGGGATCTATCTTTCAAGTTAGAGATTGTCCTCAAATATCTGATAATCTTTGTCTTTATATTCATATTTACTAATAAGATGCAAAAAGGTGTTTAGAAGCTCTTAGTGTCTGGCTGGGTGGTTTCACTATAGGATGTCCACAGGAAGTTCACTGCAGAGTACTGAAGATGGGATTTGGGCATGGAGTAAAGGATGTGGGATTGGGCAGAGGGAGGAGAGGAACTACATGCACAACAAAAGATTCAACCAATCCCATGGGGATTTCTAGAGCTGGAATAGTCCTGCAGAATTTCCTTGCCCTGTGACAAGAAGGCTGGGCCTTTATATGCCTCCACTGATCAATCACTGGAAGTGGGCTCCCTCCAGAGAGAGGAGTGACTTTAGCAAGAGGATTCCCTTTAGCTAAGAGCAATTCCTGGAGAGAGACTTGAGCTGAGAGCCACCAACACTCCCATCACTGGAGAAATGAGTGCCTCGATCCTGAAGGGACAATGTGGGCAGCATACAGCAGTGACCACCCAGGGCACCCTAGCACTACTCCAGAACCTTCCTTCACATAACCTTTTATGATTCCAGTTGGTCTCTTAGTTAGGGAAACACACTGGAGGAAGGTTAGTGTGAAGAAGAGTTCCCCATCCCTGCCTCCAGCACTAAGCTGGTCTCCGTGCTGTAATGATACCCCTCATCGTTTTTTCTTTTCCTGTTCTCTATTCTAGATAAGCACTGATGCTGGACCAGGTGAGTAACTTGGTGGAGTAATCTAGACCCTATTTCCTGAGGGACCTGAACCCATGTCTCATGCCCTTCTCAAACTGTGGATGCTGCACGTGTCCATAATCAGTCAAAGTGTGCAATAGAGTACCAAGCTACCCAGTGTATCACTTGAGTGACAACTGTATCCTTCCCTGCCTTGATTTTATAAAAGTAGACCTACCCTCTTCTGAGTTAACCACTCCTGCCAGGATGGTGACTCTTTTTTTTTTTTTTTTTTTTTTTTTTTTTGTCTGCTAGTCCCACAGCATAAAGAGCCCAAAGTGACCAGGCAGTAGTCATAGATTAAAGTTTAATGGAATACTTGCTGGAAACCAGGACCTTGAGACCCACGGGACCTTAAGTCATAGGGAAACCTTCCATATGGGTCACTAGGAGAGATGATAAACAGGTCCTCTGCTACGACTACTCCTTGGTTCTCAGAATCATCATTTGCACCTACTGGGGATACAGTGACTGCTCAGAAAGAGACCATATATGTCTTTTGTCTTGGGTCACTTCTCTGTCCAAAGTAGATGGCCAAATGCATAGCCTAAAGTTCTGACCACTAGGAGGATTTGCCCTCATGGCTGAATTTTAATTAGGCTATAGTGCAACAGGTGTTGTGCTTCTTTCTTAGTGATGAGAGATGCAAGATGCCTATCTAGTCCTTTACTTTGAAGAAAATGTCCCAGATCACTGAAGCACTAAAATCTGCTGTGGCAATACTCTGAATCTCTGTAAGTTTTATCCCCCAACCTCTGGAGTACATGCATTACCAAAGTCGCCAAAATTCTTGCTTACCCAGTCTGATTAGCATCATGTCACCAAAAGGTGGCCCAAGGTAAGGTTCTGTGGACTGTCCAGAGGTCTAGGTCCCTTTAGACTCAATTGTGACAGAGGGTGGGCTGCTTTGGGGAAAAATCATAAATATGTGCTGTAATCCATCCAAAATGAATGTAAAATACTTCTGATTCTCCCTCTTGATAGGGCTAGAAAAAGAATGCACCAAATCAATAGCTGTATATTATGTGTCTGAGGCAATATTAATCTGTTCTAATGAAAATTATATCTGGCACAGCAGCTTTAATTGGAGTTATTTACCTGTTTGAGTTTAAATATAGTCCACCAAGAACAGAACAGTCTGGTTTATGTAAGGGGTTAAATCATTGAATTAAAATGGGATATGATGGAGCAAGATGGTGGAATAGGAGGTTCTAGTCCTCAAATTTCCACAAAAACACCAATTTTAACAACCGCCCATGGGCAAGAATACCTTTATGGGAGTCCAGGAGTTCAGCTGAGAGGTTTCTGCACCTTAGTGGAGCAAAATATCCAAGAATAATTTCATCGAAGAAGGTAAGAACAGTTTCACTTAATGAAACTGTTCACTTCTGCCCAAAGTGTCACAGCTCTGTGCCAAAAGAAATTACCTCAGCCCATGATTTCTCCTACTGGGGAAAGTGAGAGCCAAGTGAGCAACCAGTTTCCTCAGAATTATGAAACCCTATCCAGTAGATCCACTTCTGTCTTGCCTCACCCAAAGCACAGAGGAGACTGGTACAGCTAAACCATCTAGAGACAACTAAGAGCAGGGAAAAAGGGAGGGAGCTTGTGACCACTGGCGCACAAATCCCAACAACTGGCCTCAGATCCTACTGGCTTGCATGTGAATTCTATCAAGAGCCTCATCCATGAAACCCATGTGGCACCTCATCTGCAGGCACTCTAGCTTAATACGCTCCCAGCACTCCATGTCCCACCTCCTTCATGGCAGGCACCCGACACTATCACACAAGTGCCACAAACAAGGTTCTACAGATGGTACATGCCTCCATAGAAACCATACAGATATCAGCAGTCAGATTGACTCTGCTGGACTGGGAGAAGGTGCACAACCTTAAACACTTCAGGATACTGTCCTAGGGAAAATAAACAGGAGGCTCTCACTACCTGGCCTGGCTTTGTGAAATCAAGAGAAGGCACATAATCCTAATACTTCTCTCACAGGAGGGAACAAGAAGAGTGAAGTAGGCATTTCCATAGAGAAGGTTTAAGGGGACCTCAGAATCTCTAGTCAGGCTGACTAGTGAAGATTTTTCTCTCCCGAAGACAGCCAGTAAAGAATGGAGGAGGTGGCCATTTTCTCAAGTGCAGAGATAGCAACACAAGACTTCAAGAAACATGAAAACTCGAGAGGAAAGGACACTACTAAAGGAACAAATAAAGCACCAGTGGCTGACACCAAAGAAATGGAAACATATGCATTTTCTGACAAAAAGTTCAAAATAGTTGTCTTAAAGAAGCTCAGTGATATACAACAGAATACAGATATACAACTAAATCAGAAAAATAGTACATGAAGAAAATGGGAAGTTCAACAAAGAGGTAGAAAGAGTTAAAAAAAAAAAAAAAGAACCACAGACCCTGGAGCTGAAGAACATAATGACTAAACTGAAAATTCAATAAAGAGCTTGAACAGCAGACTCCATAAAACAGAAAAAAGAACCAGTGACCTTGAAGACAGAAAATATTTGAAATCATCCAGTCAGTGAAACAAACAAATAAAAATAATAAAAAAAGAGTGAAGACAGCATATTAACACTCATGGGACACCATCAGGCAAACCAACCGTGGGACTCCCAGAAGGAGCAGAGAAAGAAAAAAAGTTAGAAAGCTTATTTAAAGAAATAATGGCAGAAAACCTTACATCTAGACAGAAAATTAAACATCTAGATCCGTAAATCCCAAAGAACTTCAAGTACATTGAACATGAAGAATTATTCACCAAAAGACATTATAATCATGTTGTCAAAAGTCAATGACAGAGATATTTGAAAGCAGCAACAGAAAAACAATTCATCACATACCAGGGAATCTTGATAACACTGTCAGCTGATTTCTCAGAAGAAACCTCACAGGCCAGGAAAAAATGGGATGACATATTCAAGGTGGTGAGAGGGAAAAAAGAAAGAAACTACCAACAAAGAACACTATACTTGGCAAATATGTCCTTTTGAAATAAAGGTGAGATAAGGACTTTCCCATAAAACAAAAGCTGAAGGAGTTCACCACTACCTCCTTACAAGAAATGCTAAAGGGAGTTCTCCCAATTAAGACGAGTGTATGCTAATAAGCAACATAAAAACATATGAAAGTTTAAAACTCCCTTACAAAGATAAGGATATGGTGTAACCTAGAATACTCTAATACTGTAATGGTGATACAGAAATCATTTTTAACTCTAGTCTAAAAGTTAAAAAACAGAAGTATCAATAACTGTAGCTACAATTATTTGTTAATGGATAGACATATAAAAAGACATAAATTGTGACATCAATAGCACAAAATGTGTGTGTGGAGGGCAAAAGGATAGAGTTTTTATGTAATTAAAATTAAGTTACTATCAACTTAAAATATACTATTGTAAATATGTTTTAGGTAAGCCTAAAATAACAAAGATAATTTTGTAGATATACAAAACATTAATAAAAAGAAACAGAAGATCTGAACAAACCAGTAATGAGTAGGGGATTAAATCAGTAATCAAAAATCTCCCAACAAAGAATAGCCCAGGACCAGATGGCTTCACTGGTGAATTCTACCAAACACATAAAAAAGAATTACCACCAATTTTTCTCAAACTCTTCCAAAAAAATTGAATGGGATAAAACAATTCTAAACTCATCTCATAAAGTCAGCATTACCCTCATGCCAAAGCCAGGCAAGAATATTACAAGAAATGAAAATAATAAGCCAATATTTCTGATGACTGTGTATGCAAAAATCCTCAACAAAATACTTCCAAACTGAATTCAACAGCATATTAAAAGGATCATACACTATGATCAAATAGGATTTATCTCTGGGATGCAAGAATGTTTCAACATGTGTAAATCAATAAATATCATACATCACGTTAACAGAGTTAAGAATAAAAGCCATATGATCATCTCAATAGAATCTCATAGGCTCTCCTCCCTGAAAACTTCTTCCTTTTCTCTGTTGTTTCTAGCCTTAAGCAGATTACCAAAGTTCTCAACTTCCAGCACTACCATGATCCAGACTAGTCAGCCCCAAAATCAGTGCTTCTCAAAGAGAAGTACAGTATATCCTGGGGTGTGTACCATTGTTTCAGAGGGAAACAAAACCACAGGATACATATGGGGTATTGTCTTAGGTGTCAATGCCTGGCCCATTAGAATAAATAGAATTTTATATATATGTTTCACCCAACAAATACATATTGTGTCCCAGAGCTGCAGCAGTGGGACATAGATTCTCACATTCAAAGATGAAACTTTGGGCTGAGCACGGTAGCTCACGCCTGTAATTCCAGCACTTTGGGAGGCCAAGGAGGGTGGATCATCTGAGGTCAGGAGTTTGAGACCAGGCTGGCCAACATGGTGAAACCCCATCTCTACTAAAAATACAAAAAAAATTAGCCCGGTGCAGTGGTAGGTGCCTGTGATCCCAGCTACTTGGGAGGCTGAGGCAAGAGAATCTCTTCCACCTGGGAGGCGGGGTTGTAGAGAGCGGAGGTTGTGCCACTGCACTCCAGCCTGGGCGACAAGAGCAAAACTCCATCTCAAAAACAAACGAAAACAAAGATGGAACTTTGAATACCTTTTCCTATGGTGGAGCAATTACACAGGGTAGGTAGGATCTACTCATTCACTGATTCGACAAGGATTCGCTGCATACCTTGTGTATGCCAAGCACTACAATAGACTAGAGCTAAATAGGAAACAAGACTGTTGGGGCCCCTGCCCTCCTGGCACTTCCAATCTAGTGGATATAAGTAGTGACTACTTTGGAAAGAGAATTACCCACCTGGCTGCAGAAATGCTCCTCTGAATGAGTAAAATAAAATAAGATAAAACTAACTTTACAAAAATAGTGTCTCCATGTTAGTAATCACATCATCTCTTGTAAAAGGAAAGAAAAGCTGAGACATTCTAAAAGGCCATTAAGAGGCCAAAACCAAGAAATGTAACCCTGTAGACTAGAGATTCAAAATGAGCTTAGGAAATATAACATTGGGACTCTTCAGGGAAATGGTTAAGTCAGAGCCAAAGGCATTGGCACTAATGAAGAGGATCCTGAGTTCACGAGAAGGGAGCAGAGAGTGGAAGAGGCAAGGGAAGGAAGGTGACTAGAAATCGAGTGCTGGACTCAGAGAAGGGAGGCGGAGGTGAGAGCTGGCAGACGGCATTGTTGGTATGCGAAGCGCAGCAGCCTCCTCCCAGGGGCTGGGGCAGCAGCAGAGAAGGAGCCAGGAGTTCAGAGGGAAAGCAGGACCTGCAGGATGCCCCTGGGATCACACGCGAGACTTCTGACTTCTGGAGAAGACCGCACCCCAGGTAGCCAGGGACAGAGCCAACCTGATATCAGGATGTTACCGGGTTCTGGGGCAGAGTTGGTAGAGTTTCCTTCACTTTCTCCATCTGTGTCTGTGCTCCCTTCTCTCTGTCCACCTGGCACTGCCATCTTGGTCCAGATTCGAGTTTGGAGAGTGGAGGGCAGCTGAAGCTGATTGCTGAGAGTAGGGAGCAAGGATTTGTTCCTAATGCCACGTAGAGAGAAGCAGAGAAGACACTGGGCCATGGGACAGGAATGAGATTGGGTGAACATCTTGCAGGATCTCCAGACTCACTCAGAACAAACAGCAACCCATTGCTGCTCCCAGTAAGGCAGGCCCAAGACTTTGCCTCTTTGGGGTTCACAAGTAGTTATTAATAGTTCTAGGCTGGGCCACAGGATGGCTCGGCAAGACCCAGGACATCTTCCAACGATTTCAGCCATCGCCTAGTGCATGCCTGCTCTGTGCCTATAGCCCAGACCGGGCAAGGAAGAATACCAACTGCTCACAAACTAGCCAGGGCCACAGCCAGACAACTGCCCTGCTGGGTGACAGTGGACCCCCTCTCCTGGCTGCTTTTGATGCACCACAGACAGAGCCCCTCCAACCATCTCACACACAGAGAGCCTCAGGGATCTGAGCCAGGCCTCCCAAGCCCTCCATGCCGCCACCACCTCAGCCCTCCCCCAAAGCAGGTGCTCCCCGAAGCGACAAGGACGGCGATGATGCGGGTGGGGGCACATGAGTTATGGTGTGCCAGGGCCTCCCAAACAAGTTTGGTGCCCGCCTGTCTTCATGAATCACGGCGGAGCCTAATCCTTCATTAGAACATTCAGCAGTAATTGCTGGCGAAATGCCACTTGCCTTTTTCTCATTTTAACAAAACATTTATGCATGAAAGATTTAATGCCAGGTATCAAGCATATCATTGTAAATTTACCACTAATTAAGCCTAATTAAAATAATTAAATGGCTGTGGAGTCACCATGTGAATTAAAATCACTTCTCCATACCAGGCTGTTTCTCACTAGCCAGGCCCCTGGTTTGGAAGACAAATACATATCTCTCTCTCTCTCTCTCTCTCTCTCTCTCTCTCTCGATTTTTTCCCGTCGCCCTGCTCAGCTTCACGCGGGGTATTTGCATGGCCAAGGAGATTTGATAATTAAGATAATGCTGTGATTTGACGGTGCGGTTTTTCAATTTCGGGACCCCAGGAGATTTTCCTTTATCTCGGTGAAGTATAGACAATTTGACAAATCTGTTGCTCGGAGCAGTCGCTGGCGTTTGCATATTCATTACTCATTGGGTTTTTAATCAAAGTAGCTGATGGACCCCTTGCACCACAAATAACTTGGTCATGAATAATTTATCCGTGCTCACTGGCTGGGCCGCTCAGCCTCCCGTCGCCCCGGGGCCCCTGATTGGCTCGCCAGGGCTGGCCTGCCCCGCGCAGCACATGGCCGCTCCAGATGTTTGGGTGTACATATGTGCTCAGCTCATCAAACTCGGCAACCGCCCGCACCCGAGGGCCTCGGCCGTCCCCAGATAGGCCATCTGGAGTTGGAGGGAAAACAAACCTCGGCGAATTGTGGGATGCGTGGTTATCATCACTGGCGCCCAGAGGTGGCCGCGGAGGGGCGCGCAGGGGGAGAGCGGGGATGCGTCGGAAACTCAGTGTCGAGGCCCACATCTGGGGGCTGCAGGGAAGCTTGCTGTGTCCAAAGCTACAGGCAGGGCCGTCCTGGGGACATTGTCTGGCCCTTTTCAGATGATGTGGATGACCGGCAGCTGTCTCTCCTGCTTCTGCGGCCCCTGTAGGTGCAAGCCCCCACTCCAAGCCTCCACCCACCAGCCGCAGGCTCACCTGCCGCCTAGGCCCTCTCCTGCCTAGGAACCCAGGCCGCTGTGCTGCTCCCCAGCTCGCTGACTTTATGTACCATGTCCCTCGTCCTCTGTGCTACCCCAGCGGGGCTGGTGTAGAATTTTCCTGGGGAGGCCTTGGCCCCTCATCATATCAAACCCATTCAATTTACCCACATGCCACATTAGATATATTTTATACCTAAGTGTGGAGGAGTTGAGTGGAGATGCAGTTGACTGGTTGACATAATAGCACATTTTGTAGGCATTTAATGGACCATTTACTCATTTTGATTTTGCCTTTGTCTTTTCCTATGGAGCCCGTGGCGCTGGGCTCCCCAGGCCTCAGGCGTTTCTGCAGGCTCCTGCCAAGGCCGTCTGCCAGGAGTTGACCACCATGCCATGTGGTCTCAAGGCCATGGTCCGCACGTTGGTCCTTGCCATTTCCGTAAGGTCCAGCCTGTGGTACCTCAGCTGGGGAGCCTTCCTCTGTGACCCCCATGGCCTGAGGCTGATGGGTGCCTCCAGAACACCCCCATCTCCTTTCCAGCCTTGTCACCCATATGGTGATTGCTAGGTGGCACAATTTCCTCTCCACTAGACAGTGAGCTTGGGAAGGCAGGACGGTGCCCTGCTCATCTCTGTCCCTCCCACCTCGCTCGGTGCCTGGCACATAGCATGTGCACAATAAATGTTTGATGAATAAATGAACTTTGGACTTCATGTTTCAAAGAACAGGAACAATGACCCTGAAAAGAAAATTCAGGCAGAGCAGCAATCTGAAAGGGTGTGTGGGAGGCAGCCAGGGACAATCCTTCTGGCCTGGCCCCAGAGATTTTGTGCAAGGTGGGGAGGAGGGTACTTCCTCTGCCCCTCCAGCTGCTCCCTTGACTCACTGCTCAGCTGACAGCCTCTGGGATGATGATGGAGGGAGGGTCCCTTTGGCCCCACATCTGCTGCATCACACAGGGTTCTCCCCCACCCTAAGGACTCCAAGATCAAAGGAACAGATCCCTCCTGGGAGACTGTTCTAACGAAGGTGGCCATCACTCACACATATCCCTCTTAAAGACGGGGTGTTGGTAATCACATGTACTGCAGCAGGTGGGGTACCCTCACCGTAATTACTTCCCCCACAATCTAGCTCCGCACCCCGCAGCATGCTGGTGAGGAGCTGGGAGAAGACTGCAGGCTAATTATCAGACAGGCAGGAAAACCAGCAGGCTGTGCTCTCCTGTGACAATTAAAGTGAAAATATTTCATGATTTTTTTTTCTATTTTTTTAAGGTGGGAGGAAAGGTGTGATTGTAGTGTGTGTGTGTGTGTGTGTGTGTGTATGTGTGTGTGTGTGTGTTGTGGGAAAGGAGGGAGGGAAGAAACAAAAACAGCCTGAGTCATAAGCAGATGCTTCCTGGAGCCTGTCAAGGATAGTAATGACCCCCTCCCGCCCCAAGTGGCTGCTGTCTGGGGCCACCTGAGAGGAGGCTGCTGACAGCACACATGTGCCCGCCTCATTTGCAGGCTGGAATTCCCCACTGAAGCCCATTCGAGTTTCCTGTCATTGCAGAGAGCTGAGGTGGCACAAGTCTTGGGGTGGGTGGGTGCACTGCAGATAGGGCGGGCCACCCTTGGGCAGGCCTGGGATCCCAGAGACCTCAAAGCCCATCAGCTAGAGACACCAGGCGGGGTTCCAGAGGGACACAGACAGGAGCTGCCAGAAACAGAGGCGCAGCAGAGGCAGCGGGCAAGGGGAGAGAATGACATTTAGAACAGCAAAATGTTTTCCCGCGGAGGGCCAGGAGACACCAGGGGCCTTAAAGGGAGCACGTGCTCACACCAGAACCTTTCTCACGCCACCTTTGCCTCCCTCTAGGAGCCTACACACCAGACAATGTGTATTAGACCAGACACGTCAGTCCCCTTCAGGGACCCAGACTATGGCTTGACCAAGGGTCTTTCCTGATTAAATGTTAAGAGGGCCAGGGGAAGAAGGCTTGAGAACTCCTGCCTCAGATGCCATGAGTGTCCAGACTGGGGTGACATCAGGATGGATGAAGCCGGCAGTCAGACAACCCCTCTGGCATTTGCATGAAGGTGCATTGGAGACTCTACCAGGTGAGGCCAAAAGAAAGACATGAAGACCCAGAGAAAGGAGCAGTCACATTATTGGTGGAGCTTGGAGCAAGATTGTGCCAATTCTGGTTCTAAGGGTGAAGACAAAATTAGCTAGTCCCTGGGGACAGTTGGGCTGCTGGAGATGGTTATTCCTGGGAGCCATGAGATAGCCATCTCCCTCATCTCCATGATACATATGGGCATCCTTCAGGGCAACTCTGTTACTCGCTCTCTAAAGTGTGACGCCCTTGCTGCTTAATGCCATCCCTCTAGGGGTCCTCCCATCCCATGGGCTCTAGTCCCAGAAGATCTTCTTCCCCACTGACTGCCAGGATCACACACACTGGAGCACCAGGACACAGCAGCAGTCCAAGTGCACATAACAGCAGTGCAATTATGCACCTTTCTCAGAATTCCCCAGCCAGCCATCTGCAGCCATAACCAACCTTGGGATACATTTCAGATCCCAGAATTACTAGTCTGGTTTGTTTGTGCTGTAGTCAGAGCAGTAACTTGTATTCCCAATTCCTTGACAACTAATTTTATTTTCCTTGTCTTTGTGTTCCGTTGTCACATGTACAAAGTCTATGTTTAATAGCAGTATTATAATTTTCAACTACAAATACAAGTAGGATTTTTATGTGTGTTTCCAATTCGACAAACATGGATTGAATACCTGTAGGATGAAGGGTGTGATACTGGATACTAGGGACATGGAGATGATGACGATAAAAATAGCGACCTTTACTGGGTGTTACTCATTTAATTCTCCTGAAGACCATGTAGATTGGTACTATTATAATGCCAATTTCGACCAATTTACAAATGAGGAAACTGAGGTCACATGTGAGTAAGTAGAAAAGCCAGATTTGAACCTTGAAAGATTGACTTCAGAATGCATGCTTGTAAGCACGATTAGAAATAGAAAATAAAAAGCTTGTAAAGAGCTTGCTGTCCAATATCAGAAAGAGACTCATAAGCAGATCATTTAAGCTCCTTTGTTAATGATAGGAAAATTATACATACCCTAGACTTAAAAGCTGGAGCTTTCTTTCATGTTTATTTCCATGAATACAACTCTAATTTTTCATGACAAACTTATCATAGATGATAAATGCAATAACCTAGACTGCTAAGTGTAAAAGTGCCTCCCTCGTGAGCCCTTCATTTCTCTTATGATGAGATCCAGCTTCTGCGGTAGGAGTGGTAGGAAGTAAAACACAAAAGCTCAGGGTTGCTGGTGTGTGTTGTCCACGCAGAAGTCGGAAATCAATTCTCATCTTTCTCATACTGTTTTGTCTCATATCCCCAGGGAAACTGTAAGCTCCTTGAAGGCAGAGTCTGTGACTTTTCATTCGTTAATTCATTTATCCACAAAAGTAGAAAAAAAAATTACACTGAACACCTATTAGGTGCCAGGCATCTGCTGGTGGTCAGAGGGTGAAGTATAGACAATTTGGCAAGGTTTAAAACTTGACCTTGTATTCTGAGGGCCTTGTATTCTGAAGCAGAGATATGGGCAAAGAGATGAAGGGTCACAGCATAGCCAGGGCTGTCCCAGGGGTGAGAAAACGCCTCGAAACCCAGGGGTGGAAATGACCACCTCTGCCCAGGAGGTGCCTATAACCAGTACCCTACAGCAAGGTTTCAGTTACTATAAAGATAAAAAGCAGAGCAGAGCAATAAAGAGTGACCAACAGCCACCATCCTTCCATGCCTATTCAGCAGCTTTGTTGTCACAACTACAGACATGCACACACTTCACTGTACACTAGATCCTCACACAAAGTCTTACTCTTCTCTCTCTGAACCACACGTTTGACCCCTTTCTCCCTCCTTTATTCTACTTCTCAGTGACCCTTTCTCTGCCTAGCTTTTTCTCCTCTCTTCTTCATCTTATCATCTCTTTCCTCTAATGATCCTCTTTGCATCCAACCTTCCCTTTCCTTTCTTAACTGTAGTAAGCTGGATGTGATAGGAAACAGATTCTGAAAAGAATCAGGAGCCCAGAAGACTGGGCCATGATCCTAGCCGGGTTCTATTAGGGTTTCATCTTTCCCTCTTCCAGGTTCTGCCACCTCCTCCTGGAAGTTTTTTCACATCAGTCAAGAAAGTGCCTGCATAGTTCACATATGAGTGAGTTGTCACCTTCAATACTGGCCTTCCATTCCACCCTCTTTCATTGGCCGAAACTTCATATGGCTAAGTATATCCATTTGTGTGTTCCTTCATCCATCTATTCATTCACTCAGTAAACAGGATATTCTGAATCTCTGTGCTAATTTCCAGGGAGGTTGAAATGAATGCAGTCCATTCATGACACATAAAACATAAATGAAAAATGACAAAATGATATAATATGAACAGAGTTGAAAGGGTCTGTGGAAAAAGAGCCTATGAAAAGAGACTGGAGAGCAAACAGTTAAGTAGAATAAGAATCAAGAAGGAACCATGTCATAGGAACCAAGAAAAGCAATGTTTTGGAACAGATGAGGTGCCAGCAGAGTCCAACGCAGCTGAGTGGCCCAAGAGAATGAGAATAGAAAAGTTTCCTGTGGATCTGGCTACAGGAAGTTGTTGGTGACTGTGGTGTCACAGTCTCAGTGAGAGGAAAGCTAGGTTGTGGCGTGGGTCAAGGAGGGAGTGTAGGCTGCAGAAGTGGAGAGCTTTTTGTGCACAGACATTTACCAAAATGTTGCTATCAAGGAAACAGAAAAATAGGGCAGTAGCTGGAAAGGGTCCTCGAGATGGATGAAAGAGATTTGAGCATCATGGCAGATCTCACTGTCTCCACTTGACAGGATGAAGAGAAAGCCTGTCAGTTTCCCTGTATCCTTCGCTTCGAAGGGTACCAGATCCTTCGCCAATGCCTGTTATGAGGAAAGTAGGCAGACAGACTTCTGCCTCCTGGATTTGTCCCTAAATTTGCTGGGAAAGCTGGGGCCAGTTGACTCCCCCAGCTGCTGGATCCAATGAGTGTATGTCATGGTTGGTTCCAAAGGGCACCGGATCTAGAAACCAGTGGGCTGGGGAGTCAGCAGCCCTTCCACATCCAGGGTAGACTGACACATTTCAGCTAATGGGTAACCATTCTGAAGGAGTGGGCTTTGCACAGTTTCCTCCCTAGACCCCATACATTGGGCTAGTTGATTCATTCCATGTACAGGCCTGCAGATCATCATGTGGGAACTTCCCTTCTGGGTTTCAGTCTCACCGTGTCTCCCTAAGAATTAGGCAAACAGTCCCTGGAGCCAGCAGATGCATAGTTCTGCCCCTTTAAGCCACAGAACTGGTAAATGTTTGGTGGAGTCAATGAAAGCAAGGAGCTATGGGGAAGCCATAGAACAGGGGCCTGGGAATGGACTCCAGCAGGGGTGTAGGAATGTGCTCACATGGATGTGGGTGGTTAACGTGGAATGCCGAAGACACAGAATAGAAATTCATCAGGTTGGCCAAGCGCAGTGGCTGGCGCCTGTAATCCCAGCACTTTGGGAGACCAAGGCGGGCGGATCACAAGATCAGGAGTTCGAGACCAGCCTGACCAACATGGTGAAACCCCATCTCTACTAAAAATACAAAAGTTAGCCAGTGTGGAGGTGCGTGCCTGTAATCCCAGCTACTCAGGAAACTGAAGCGGCAGAATCGCTTGAACCTGGGAGGCAGAGGTTGCAGTGAGCTAAGAGCTGAGATCACGCCACTGCACTCCAGCCTGGGCAACAGAGTGAGTCTCCGTCTCAAAAAAACAAAAGAAAGAAAAAAGATGTGTATCAGGTTTAAGGGGCCTCTTTTTACAGATGAGGAAACTGAGGTCCACAGAGGGCAAATAATAGGCCTGAGGTTGTACAGATATTTGTGGCAGAGCTAAGACTAGCCCAAGGCCTTGAACTGTTGGCTTCTAGCACCATCTGTGCCAACCACCAGAGGCATGACCATTCAGCCTCCAATGGCTTCATTACAGGGCTGGGTGTAAAAGTACATTTGAATATAGGATAACGTTCTCATGAAAACAATGTGGTTCAAGGTGGTTACCTGTGACGCTCCAGCCAACCATGATGGATACAGGAGACCCTGTTTATCACGACGCCAGGGAAGCCCATCGTGAACCCAGCCGCGCTGTAGCCCCCAGAGCACCCTGCACGCCTTTGGAGAAGTTGTGGCCCTTGTCAGCTCTTATTCTTCAGTAGCTGCCGTCCACACCAGACCACGACTCCATGAGGACCTGGCTTGTTTGTCTTCTTTGCTGCATTGTCCCACACTTAGCCCATGAACAGCCCAGGGTGCAGCTCAATTAGTATCTGTTGAAATAATTAATTAGTTAATTAACTTGACCCCGTAAAACCAGCTCTCCAGGTGGAAAGGTTTCAGAATTCTGACCTCGCACCTGAGGAAACTGCCTCCCTCCGAGGCTGCGCCGGCTGCAGGAACAGGTCTCCGCTGCTGCCCTGCTTCCCCTGGGAGGGACCAGGGCCAGGCTCCTCCAGGTGTCGGCTGAACAACACAGACCACGCATGCCTCCCTGCTTCCATGTTTCGATGCTGTGCTTCTCCTGAGGCTGCCCGACCACACCCCCTCCGTCATCTGTGCTGCGTACTGAGCTAGCAGCTGTCCAACCACACCCCACCCCTGCCTCCATTTTGAACATGCACCCAGGATTTGTATAGTTGGTTTGGGGGCCCCAAATATGGGCCTTGACGTTTTTCTTCAGTAAATTGTCTCTTGAATTTGCCCTTCAATCACAGACTGTCTTCGTTTGTTTTCATGCTCTCTTTCCTCCAGTGTATTTACTATCCTTCCCAAATTCAGGCCACCTGAAAATTTGGTAGGCAGCTGTTTGCATCAGCTTTATTGATTGAAATAGAAACTGGTCAGCATTTAAAAAAGAGTCCTGGCATACCAGTGAAGATCCCATCAGGTCAACGATGCTTATTTATTTATTTTTGAAACAGGGTCTCACTCTGTTGCCCAGACTGGAGTGCAGTGGTGCAATCCTGGCTCGCCACGGCCTCAACCTCCTGGGCTAGGACTAGAGGCATATGCCACCACACTTGGCTAATTTTAAAAAGTATTTTTGTAGAGACAGGGTTTTGCCATGTTGCCTAGGCTGGTCTCAAACTCCTGGGCTCAAGTGATGTGCTCACTTTGGCCTCCCAAAGTGCCTATATTATCGGCATAAGCCACTACATCCAGCCCAGTGGTCTTTATTGATGCTTCCTGAGCACTCCCCCTCACTAGTTACAAATGCAGCTTACTCCATCAGTCAGCTCTGACTTTTCCCCCAACCTTAGTCTGCAGATGGGAAAGACAAGATTGTGTGATCTCTTGCCATTTTTCTCTACCCATTTTCTCTTCCATTATAGCTTAATTCCTCTCTAAGTCTCCCTACCATCCATCCCCCCCACACCTCCTCCTTTTCCTCATTACTGTTCTTTTTTTAAGAAAATATACATAGCTTACAGGTCCACAGTATAAGTAATTGGGAAACCCTGATCTAGCCCAAATTCTCTTGTGGGATTTCCTATGACTGCATAACTTAAAAATCACCATGTAAAACAAGTGTGGAAGAAAAGAAAGACATTATGACATTTGTCAAATTTGTCGCTGGAATTCAAATCAAGGTGTTTACAATGAGAACACACATCAGAGTGTAGAGGTTGCTCAATCAGAGTCCCAAATCCAAGTGGCAATGCAAGGGTAAGGTAAGCAGTGGCACTGGAGGCAAGCCAGGCGTGCGACCAAAAGCTGCAGTGATCTGAGACCACACCCTTGCCAGGAGGCTGAGCCTCTCTCAAGCGGGCAATCAGCTGCAGCCTGGCAGGATGTGGGCTCAGTGCTGGCAGATCTTCCCATTTTTCACAAGGAGCAAAAAAATCCAGATTTTTAAAAAATAAATTCTGTCAGTTTTTCGATGTTGTTAGCTAATGGGAAATAATGTCTAAATGCTGTAAGTGGGTGAGAACTAAATTAAGAAACTTGAGATATTCCTGAAGCCCATAACTGAAGATTTAAACAAACAGAAAGACATACTATGTTCTTGGATAGGAACATGTGATGTCATAAGGATGTTGATTCTCTCTGAGTTAATCTATAATTTTTAGAGTAATAATAGCAACTTGAGAGAAATAGACATGGGACTCTAAAGTGCATACAGAAAATATAAACAAACAGTAATAGGAAAATTCTGAAAAAGAGTAAAGGGTAGGGGAGATTAGATTTACCAGGTTGTAAAATGCAGTATAAAGCTTCAGTAGTTAAAACCATGGTGCTGGCACGTGAATAAACAGAGAAATGGACAGTCAAAAGGAAAGTGTAGAAACAGACACAGATACATAAGGGAAGATATGGTAAAGGTGAAAAGTCAAGAAGGTAGAGTGAATTATTCAATAAAACATGGGGGACAAATGAGTACATATCTAGGAAGAAAGTAAAATTACATCCATGTCTACTCCTCACTCAAAAATAATATCCATCTAATCTTATATACTAATAATCTATATAATAATCAATATGCTAATAATCTACCAATATTACATAATACTATATTGTATTAACAATATATTAATATTATATATAATAGTATACTATTACACTAATCTAGCATATGTAATATAATAGTATATCATCATACTAATAACCTTTTATATATTAATATAGCATACTAATTATACTAAGAATATACTCATAATCTATTATTTATTTACTGTACATTGTTCATGGCCTGCTTTACACCTTAATATAAGCTCCATGAAGCCAGAGGGTTTTGACTTTTTGTTCACTGCTATATCCTCTGTCCTAGAATAGTGTCTGATACATAGTGTGTGGTTTACAAATATTTTATAAGAGAGTTGAATAAGTGAATCAAAGATTTAAATGTTAATAACAAAACGTTTAAAATAACAGAAAAATGGAGACATTTTAAAAAATTTTACAGTGAATAATGTTTTCTAACTATTAAAAGAAAAAACCATAAAAATGGATCAATTTGATGATTTAAAAAAAGTTATCTTCGTGGCAAAAGCCACCATAATTAAAGACAAAAAAATCAGTGACAAGCTGGTAAAAACAAATAAACAGCAAAAAAAAACTTGTATTTCATATAATAGACAAAGGGCTGATAACCTAATATATAAGGAGCCCTTTGAGAAAAACACAAGAGAAAAATTGGCAAAGAATATGAATAGAAATTCACTAAAAGATGTTCATTATTACTCATAATAAAAAATGCAAATTAAAACTACAAATGAGATACCAGTTTTTATCTGTTAGATTGGCAAGCTGGAATATTTTGATGCCTCTCTGTGTTGTTGAGAGTTTAAGAGAACAAGCCCCCCGATAGATTGCCATGGGGGTATAACTTGGGGCACGTTGTTGAATAACGCTATCAAAATCATAAATGTTTATACCTCTTGACCCAGAAATCTCACTTTTAGGCATTTATCATACAGATACGCTCAGATGCAAAACAGGTTACACAAGATTGGTCTCTGCGGCGTTGTTTATAGTAAGGAAAGACTGGAAAAAACCCGAATATCCGTCTGTAGGCAGCTGATTAGATAAATGATAGCATCTCAATACCACAGAGTGCTGGACACTGGAATATCATGCAGCCTTTAAACAGGGAAGCTCTGTATGTGCTGATATGGAAAGGTCTCCTATATCGTCAATGGAAGCAAACAAGGTACAGAATAACACGTAGAGTGGGCTACCATTGTATGATTTGTTTTAAAACTCATATGTACATATGTACGTGTATATGTAATTGCTTGTGAATGCCTGGCAGTATAAACAAGAGATTAACAACATGAGTTGCCTCTAGGAAGGAGCACTGGAGGGCCAGGAACAGAGGAGAGGAGCCTCCTGCTGAGAGCCTACACTAGTAAAAACAAACTGAATTGCTGTAACCAGTAGACTCCCATACCTCCTGGCTCAATTCCATAGAAGTCGTTTTCTAGATCATCAGATAATCCAGAGTGGGCATTTTCTATAAACAGGATTATTCAGGGGCCCAAGCTGATGGTGCTCTCCCATTTTTAACATGAGACTTGGAAGCATCGTCATCACTGTTCTAGCCCATGGGGAAAGGCACAGAGTTGGAGAAGCGTGGCAGGTAGGGGTGCTGCTGCCCAGCCAGGCCTAGAAGAGCACAGATCGCTCCTCACATTCCACTGGCTTCAACTCAGTCACATGACCACAGTCACAAGGAAGCCTGGGGGGTACCCAGGAAGAAAGGAGGGCAGATTTGAATGAAGAGCCATCAGGTCTCTGCTGGACTCTTTCCGCACCTTTTAGCATTTGAAACACATAATTACATTATTCAAAATACTGAACACAAGTAATAGGAAAAAATGTGAGTTAGGTCTGGCCTGAGGGCTGCCAGTTTCCGATTCACTTATAAAGGGCATTTGATTCTATGATAAAGGTGTCAATCCCTATCAGTGAGAAAAATACAGACCGTTCAATAAATGGTGCTGGAAAAACAAAGTAACCCCTGTGGCAAAAAAGTAAAGTTAGGTTTCTTACCTCACACTGTGTCCCATAAAAATTTCCAAATGGATTAAAAACCCAAATATAATAAATATAACAAAAAAAGTCTTAGAAGAAAATACAGGCTTGGAGAGTCTTGATAGACTCAAGACTCATTGGCAACTGATAAGTCTGACCACATAAAAATGACAAATAACAACATAAAGACACAAGGCAGAGTAGGAGACAATGTCTGCCATAAGAATAAAAGACAAAGACATAATATGCCACATATATAAATCCCAGTTCAGATCAATGAGAAAATATACAAACAATCCAATAGAAAAATGAGCAAAGGATGTTGAAGGGACATTCACAGAAAAAGAAAGGGCCAGTAAACTATAGGAAGATGAGCATGCTCAAAAGTAGTCAGAGGCCAGATGCAGTGGTTCACACCTATAATCCCAGCATTTTGGGAGGCTGAGGCAGGTGGATCATGAGGTTGGGAGTTCAAGACCAGCCTGGCCAAGATGGTGAAACCCCGTCTCTCCTAAAAATACAAAAATAAGCCGGGCATGGTGGCATGTGCCTGTAGTCCCAACTACTCGGGAGGCTGAGGCAGAGAATTGCTTAAACCCAGGAGGTAGAGGTTGCAGTGAGCCAAGATTGTGCCACCGCACTTCAGCCTGGGCGACAGAGCAAGACTCTGGCTCAAGTAAAAAGAAAAAAAAAGAAAAAATAGCTAGAGTATGAAAATTAAAGAAGAAATGAGATTTTGTGTATCACTCATCAGATTGGCAAAAATTAGGGGGAGAGAGGAGTAACATATTTGGTGTTGGAGTGGAATGGAAGAAATGATTTTCTTAAGTGTTGCTGACAGCTGTATACTGGAATGAAGTTGGAGAGCAATGGGGCATGAACTGTCATATTTAAACATGTGCGTACCCCCCAACTCAAATTTTTGAGTAGCCACTCTAAAGAAATACCTGCACACACACCCAAAGCAATACGTCTAAGATGTTCATTGCTATATTGCTGTAACAAAAGAAAGAAAAATCAAATTAAATGTTCATCAACAGAGGGAAGTTAAACCAATACAGCCACACTGAAGAGCACCCCATAGACATTTTCTTTTAATGGGATAGATCTATATGCCAAAAAAATGAAGATATCTGCAAAGACCTACTGTTAAGCCAAAAAAAAAAAAAATCAGATTACAGAACAACACATACATTGTTTGTAAACACAACACAAACTATGGGTTTCTATACTGACAGATGTGCATAGACATGCCTATAAACTAGTCTGGAAGAATACAGCTCAACAGCCAGCACTTCTGGAGAGAGGAATAGGGTAAGAGAGGATGAAAGCAAACTTCTGCTTTTGCCATGTGTCCCTCCATGATCGTTCAGACTTTGTGACATGCTATGCCCATGTAAATGAATATTTTTTGATTTGTTTGAATGTGTGCAGATACTCACCCCTGTATATTAACCACTGTAACAGAAACATTTACTGAGACGTTTCCATGTGCCTAGTGCTGTGTTAGACTCTTTGCTTGCATTATCTCATTGAATCCTCATGACCACCTTATGATTTAAGCACGATCATTATCCCCATTTACACGTGAGAAAGCTGAGGCTGTGAGAGGTTAAATCAATTGCCTGAGGTCACGCAGATAGGAAATGGCAGAGCTGAGATTCAATTCAAGAGTGTCTGATTTCAGAGGCCACAGTCTCAGTCTAGACCTGCGAAGAACATGTAACCCATTTAGCTAGTAACCCCGAAGTCAACCTCTTCCAGCTCTGCGACTCTTCAAGGTAATTATTTCAGCTGAGGATGCAAAGAAAGGGAGCCAGAGTGCCAGGGGAGGTAGGTCCTCTGGAGGGGGAGCCCCAGCCCTGTGGACCTCAGGAACCACCTGCCCTTCAGTTAGCCCTGAGGATCCCCAGCTCACCTGCCACACACAGACATTGTGGAGCTTCGGAGTAGAGCTCACAGGGCCTTCATCCCTGGCCTGAGCTCCTCCTGGAACAGATGGGAAAACTGAGGCTTGGAGTAAGAGACAGCTCCACTGCGCCTGAAGGCAGGGCCAGAATTGGGATGACAATCCCAAGTATTCTCACCCCCTTCCCCCAGTTCAGCGGCCATGAGGACCAGACAGGGTAGGTCACAGCCTCTTCTCGGTCCTTAACGCATCAGCGGCATCTGGGGAGGACTCTCGTGCTCCAGATGCCTCAGAACAAAGAGGCTCTTTCATCCTGAGGAATCATCCACAAATGGCTCTGATGTCTTCACAAACAGCGGGAGGTGGGCAAGGATTGAGCTGGTTCTCCCAGTGTCACGGCGGGGCTGGGGAGGGAGCACCCTGGGGAGTCTCCTCATGAGGTCCCATTCTCTCTCCCTCTCTCTCTCTCTGCATGCCTGCCCTCTCTTCTCTCTCTCTGGTTTTAAATCATTTAACTGCTCCTGGGCTGGGCTGGACAGAACAATTACTGACAAATGACCTGAATCAATCTTGAGGCAGCAGGGACCTCCTTCTGGGTTCGTTAAATTGGCTGCGCCAGCACCTGGCGGGAGGATGCGGATCACCTCTGGGGGATGAAGGCGGTGGCCCAGGCTGGCTGCATCGGGGGCTCTGTCCTCAGGCAGTGTTAAAGGACCGCCCCTGTGTCCGAGCACTCCGACCCTCTGTGATGACACCGGCCTCCCTCCCTTTGGGCCCCTCTGCCCCTTCTTCTTCTCCACCTCCAAATCACCGGGTCTCTCTCTTCCCCTCACACTCTGCCTCTCTCCTTCTGTCTCTAGCTCTGTCTGTCTCCTCATCTCTGCCTGGACCTCTTTGGGTCACTGTAGTCATTTATCTCCATCTCTTTGACTGACTTCTCTCCAAACCTGCCCCTCAGTCACTGGAGACTCAGGCAGCCATTTCCTAGGTCGCCTCTGCTAATTCTCTCTCGTCTTCTTCTCCCCTCCCTGCTCCCATCCCCCCACCATGTTTTCTCCCTCACCCTGTCCCTCAGCCAACTCCGTACCCTGCAGCTGGGTAGACTCTAAACTGTGGGCAAGAGGAGTCTGAGACCCCACAGTGGTTCATGGCCCGATTGGGGGGCGCGCGGCCCTTGCTGGACGATGTACCCATGGCTCTGCGTGTGACCTCAGGCTCTGCAGTGGCTGTGAGTCCTGTCACCTCCCACAGCCCTCGTCAGTCAATGTCAACATGACATACCATGGTACAATGTGTCACACATCCCTTTTGGATGCATTGCCACTGGGACCTGTTTTAAGCTCCTCAGCTCAGCACCAGCCTAGTGGAGAAGTGATGTGGGTGGCACAAATGGGTCTCGGGAGCTGAAGCCTCAGGATAGGGGTAGCCCACCTGGCTGGGCCGGGATTCAACCCAGGCAGGCACGCAGTATGCCCTTGGGGGCTGGAGGGCTGCAAAGCATCAAGGGCTGCAAAGCGTCCTGGGCATTCCAGGCTAGGGCTGTTTCAGTTACCGGGCAGTGAGGAAACACTCTGCCTGGCTGTAAGACCTGTGTCCCCTTCTGACACAAGCTGAGGAATGAGACATGAGCTGTGCCAATTGCCAGTCACCTGGCTGGGACACCTGACCCTCATAGGCAGCCCCAGGCCAGCGCTACAGGACAGTAGGGGGACAAGTGGTACTGCCCAGTGGCATGTCAGGGAGTCGCCTGCATAATCAGTCCACGGTGGCACACAGGGACCTTCACGGCTGAAGGCCCCTCTTCCCCCAGCCACATAAGGACTGCTCTGCTCCGCTCTCCAAGAAAGCCTTGCAAATTGTGGGCATCAAGGGTAGCCAAGAAATATAAAATGCTTGGAAAAAATAAAAATCCCCTGTATTGGGGCTCAGGAGATCTGACTTCTCTCTCTAGCTCAATGTGTGAACACAGGTAGGTCATTACCTTATCCAAGCTTCAGTTTCCTCATTTATAAAGCAGAGCATTTGATCAGCCAGGGCCCTATGAGCTGACATCAGAGATAGCAACTTGGTTGAACACTTTTGGCAGAGTGTGTGTGTCCAAATGGTGAGGGTTTAGATGCACTTCAAATGGCCCCTCCTGATCTAACCCCATCCTGCCAGCCGCTCCTGCCGCCCTTGTCAAGGGCAACATCCCCTGGATGGCTTTGCTCATCTTTCCTTTCCTGACCTTTTGACACATCACTCCTCCCTCGACCTGTCTCCACGTGGCCAAGCAAATCTCCCGAATGCTCCGCCAAAACAGACGCCAGCCCTCAGCTCACACACCTGGGCTTCAGCACGCTTGGAAGCAAAGCCTGCAGACCTCAGGGTACTGCTGTAACTGAGGAGAAGTGATGAGAAAGGCACCTTTCCCAGCCACAAAGGAAGTTTGCTGATGGGAGTGGAGAGGGGAGACACGCGTCGTCGCAGTCTTCAGCAACCATTTCCTGTTTGGAGCCCTTTACATGCAAATGATACCTCCCCTGTTGCATGTAATCCCCTGGGTACCATTCAGTACTCACCCAGCCAGGTAACTATCCCCATTTCACAGGTGAGGGAACTGAGGATTGGGTGAGAGGATAGATTTGACCATAGCAGCCCATGCCATGAGGCCATGCAGGTCTTCATCTTCCCAATCGGCACCCTTTCTCCTACAACACAGAGAGGCCCCATTCCCACACTGAATGCCCCGTGCATAATAACAATAATAATAATAATAATAATGCATACTTTGAATGTTTTCTGTGGATAGGGCACTATTCTGGGTTTTCTAAATATGTATTGTCTCATTTAATGCTCAAACGAAACAAAACAAAAAATACATGGCATAGGTACATCCCATTTTACACATTAAAAAAAGAAAACAGGCTCAGAAACATTAAGTATCTTGACCAAGGACTCTGTACTAAGTGGTGCCGCTGAGAACTGCACCGCCGTGGCCTCACTCAGGGGAGACAAATGTCCCCAGGCAAGCAGAATGGTTGGGGAAGGCTTCACACACAGGGTAGCTCACCACCAGCTCCAGGGGCATCTTGCTTCTCAGGGACGCTTGCTTCTGAGTGGCCTGGCCCCTGCTGGGAGGGCTTTCTCACCACATAGATTACTCTGGTCTATTTCTGTGGACTAAGAACTCAATCCCATGCTCCCAGAAGCACTTTTCTGGGCTCCGGGCCCCAAAAAAGTCCATGCCCAGAAACTGAGCAGGCCAGACCGCAATCTGCCACTGCTGAAGGCCCTGCACAGGTAGACACAGCATAGAATAAAAGACCCCTGGTAGTTCTCTCCTTCTCACCTTCCCCTCTCCTCCAATTCCACCCTTCCTCTTAGGTAATCTGGGTGCTAAAGATAATAGTCAAACAGATGAAAACACAAATACAACTGAGCAAAAAGCCATAGACCTTCTGGAATCTCTGCTTTCTCTTCACACACACACACACACACACACACACACACACACACGTTGGTGGGGCAGTGGTGGACAAGACAGTCCCAGACTGGTGAATTTACCTAACTTCTTCCAAGGGCTTCGGCAGTTCCCAGAATGTGCTTGGAGTCCCTTGAGATCTGCCTTGGGGCCCAAGAGGCCCGAGGGCCAGCCCATCTCTGGTCACTAGCAGTTATAGGGCAGCCAGTGACCCATCAGAATATTCTCAGGGAGGCTGGATGCGATGGCTCACGCCTGTAATCCCAGCACTTTGGGAGGCCAAGGTGGGTGGATCACCTGAGGCCAAGGGTTCAAGACCAGCCTGGCCAACATGAAGAAACCCCGTCTCTACTAAAAATACAAAAATCAGCCAGGTGTGTTGTGGCACACCTGTAATCCCAGCTACTCGGGAGGTTGAGACAGGAGAATTGCCTGAACCCGGGAAGCAGAGGTTGCAATGAGCCGAGATGGTGCCATTGCACACTCCAGCCTAGGTGACGAGCAAAACTCCATCTCAAAAAAAAAATTTTTTTTTAAATATCCTCTGGGGCTCCTCATGAAGCCAGTTGCAGAGCTGGGTGTCTTGGGGCCCCTCAGAAAGGCTTCAGGATCCACCTCAGGGAGGCGGGGAGAAGGCCTAGTGGTCAGTGCTGTGGACTTCCTGTTTGTGGAAGGCACAGTCATGGCCATCTTGGACTCTGTGCCTGTTTCACCTTGCATGATAAACAGGACTTTGCAGATGTGGTTCAGTTAAGGACCTTGAGATGGGAGACTATCCTGGACCATCCAGGTGGGTCCAAGGTAATCACAAGAGTCCTTATAAGGAAAAGGGGTAACCAGGAGGATCAGAGACAGCATCAGAGGGAGCTTACTGGCTTTGAAGATGGAGGAAGAGGCCACATTCCAAGAGATGCAGGCAGCCTCTGGGAGGTGGAACAGAGAAGGAAATGCATTCTACCCTGGAACCTCCAGAAGGGCGCACAGCTGACACCTCAACTCCAGTCCAGTGAAAGCCATTTCAGACTTCTGACCTCCAGAACTACAGGAGAATCCACTTGTGTTGTGTTAAGCCACCAGGTCTGTGATTATTTGTTACAGCAACAAGAGGTGACTAGAAGAGCCCTGCAGCTATTTTAACCCATCGTGATTGTGTAAATGATTTTAAAATGTTGTGAGGGTGGTGCTATCAAAGACAAGGTTGAAAACCATTGCCCTGGACTGATGACACAGGACCAAAGAAAAGGGTCTTGTCATCAAAGGGGGTTGTGGCAAATAAGAAATAACTGGCAAATTCTGAAATCACCCTGTCTCATTTGACAGAGAATTTCCTCCTATGGTCTACTATTTGATGTCAGTGGGTTGAGAAACTTCTGCCTAAAGGTGTTGTCTTTCTCTGATGAGAAGAGGAATTAGGGGAAGCAACTTTGCTCTTCAGAGGGTGGTCTACAGTCCAGCAGCATCTGCAGCACTGGGGAGCTCTTCAGGAAGACAGAGTCGGGGCCACCACCCTAGATCTGCTGAATCACAGTTTGCATGTTCGTAAGACCCCAGGTGATTTGTGCACAAAATAAAGTTTGAAAAACAGCTCTTTCCATTATCATACAGGAGCAAATGACACTCCCCCAGACAGAGAAATATGATCATATTAGAATTCCAGGCGTGGGAATCAAAACTCCTAGTTATCCCCCCATGTTCTTCCTAAAGAGCCTATGAATCAAGACAAGTTACTCCACCTCCTTGGGCCTCAGACATCTCAGAAACTCATATGTACCTAAAAACAGCACAGATGAGGATAGTCACTGCAGTGAGGCTTGCCATAGCAGGAAGTAAGAAGCAATCTAAAGATCCACTAATAGGGAAATGGCTTAGTAAAAGAGGATGCATACACATGGTGGGAGGGCTGTGATCCTGATGTCAATTTCCCCTGGGCTTTTAGGAAAAGCTGGGCCTGTTGATGTGCACCTGGAAACTACATTTCCCAGCCTCCCTTGCAGCCACAAGAGTAGCCAATGAGTTGTAAGCAGTGATGGATACATCCTCTGGGTCACACCCTGAGAGGAGGACGCTTACCCTCGATTTCCTCTTTTCTCTTTTCCAGGGCCTGGGAAAGGCTCCCCTTTCTGAGGGTGGGGAACTAGTTTCTGTCATGGGGACAACACCCTGAGAGATGACAAATCAACAAGGGAGGTGGAGCCTGGCTCTGAGATGACTCAGTGGAGTTATCAGAGCTGCCTACCGGCTGGATCACCACCTACTCCAGCACTAACGCGGAAACCACTCCTACCTTGTGCAAGCTTCTGTAATTTGGTCTTTGTAAAAGCAGCCAAACCAATATCCAAACTAATGTTCACAACATGGGGCCATAAAAAGAACAGAGTAGCTTCGTAAGCACCTCTATGATGTGATCTCAGGATATGTCATTGGGTGAAAATGTAAAGTTGAGAAAAAACTCACACACAGTAGATCAAAGTATGTACAAACCCACACACAGAGAGAAGCATATAGATGTCTGTGTGTCCATATGCATATATGGAAAAGCAGAGAAAAAGAATGAAAAAGATCCATGCCAACTGACAGCTGTGGAAACCTCTAGAAAAGACACTAGGATTGGGTCCTAGATGTTGAAGTAAGAACTGTGCACTGAGTCTTTGAATCTTGAGTAATGAGACTGTAGTCACCTACTTCTAAGCCCTCTTCCACCATGACGTCTTTGATCCTAAGCACATAGAATTTAGATTTTACACCAGCCCCCACCGACTACCTGTCATTCCTGAAGGTGCCCAGGATGTGTTGATTAACCAAATTAATCTCCATTCCATCCCACCCAAGCCTTCCTCTCCCTAGTCAATACTCCAGCTTTCTTCCCTCTCTCTGTTCAACTGAATCTTCCCTTTTGTCCCTTTTCCTCTTTGTTTCGTTTTGTTTTTGCGACAGTCTCAGTCACCAGGCTTGAGTGCAGTGGCGCGATCTCGGCTCACCGCAACTTCCAACTCTGGTTCAAGCGATTCTCCTGCCTCAGCCTCCTGAGTAGCTGGGATTACAGGCACGTGCCACCACGTCCAGCTATTTTTTTTTTAATATTTTTTGTAGAGATGGGGTTTCACCACATTGACCAGGTTGGTTTCAATCTCCTGACCTCATGATCTGCCTGCCTTGGCTTCCCAAAGTACTGGGATTACAGGCGTGAGCCTCTTCTTTGTTACTCATGAGCTTGAGAAGGCTGTGATAGGCTAATCTCTGGTAGTATGAACTCAGTGATGGATGTCTCAGCTGATGGTGTTTACCTACCTGCCCCATATCTCATCTCCTTGGTGTACCTAAGCCCAAGTGTAGACCTGGCATAGAGCAGGTGTACAATAAATATTAAAGGAGAGAATACAAACAAACCTTGAAGGCATTATGCTATGTGCAATAAGACAGTCACAAAAGGACAAATACTGTATGATTCCACTTATATGAAGTATCTAGAACAGGCAGATTCACAGATACAGAAAGTAGAACAGTGGTTACCAGGGGCTGGGGCTAGAAAGGATGTGAGGCTAGTGTTAGGTTGGTACAAAAGTAATTGCAGTTTTTGCCCTTACTTTCAACCTAATATTTAATGGGTTCAGCTTCCATTTTAGAAGATGAAAATTTCTGGAGCTGGATGGTGGTGATGGAATCACAGCAATGTGAACGTATTTAACGCCCCCAGCCGTACTCTTAAAATGGTTAAAATGATCAATCTTATGTATATTTTGCCAAAATTTAAAAAATCAGTCCAGGTTGAGCATGGTGGCTCAGGCATGTAATCCTAGAACTTTGGGAGGCTGAGGTGGGCAGATCACTTGAGGACAAGAGTTCGAGACCAGCCTGGCCAAGGTAGTGAAACCCCATCTCCACTAAAAATCCAAAAATTACCCAGGCATAGTGGCATGCACCTGTAATCCTAGCTACTTCAGAGGCTGAGGCAGAAGAATCACTTGAAACCAGGAGGTGAAGGTTACAGTGAGCCGAAATTGCATCACTGTACTCCAGCCTGGGCAACAGAGTGAGAGTCTTTCTCAAAAGGAAAAAGAAAAGAAAAATCAGTCCAAAAGTCAATGAACAGAAGAGGGAAGGGAGGGAGGGCAGCAAGCCTGTGCCTGACGGTGCTCTGTGGGAGAGGGTGCTTCCTGGTACTCTTCAGAAAACTCCCAAAACACTTTACCTTCTGCCTCCAAATTCTTAATTCTGAAAACTTCCTTCCAAGCCACACTGATCTGAAGCTACATAGTAAATCACAAGGTTTTGAATTTACATTGAGTGAAAATGTTACTTTCCAAGACCAAAAATGACTTCATCAGATTATTGCTGGAATGAAAGAAGGAAGAAGATGATGATGTTACAGAATCCCAGGACAGAGAACACAAGAGGGTGATGGAAGTCAGGTAAATGAGGATCAAAAAGAAGCATGGATCTAGTGACTGGGAGGCCAGAATGACCTTTCCAGTATAGGCAGCTGGCGTAGTGGGAGCAGAGACCGGATTACAATGGGTCAGATATTCAATGCTCTTTCTCTGTCTCTCTCTCTCTCACTCTCATACACACACACACACACACATGCACACACACACACACACACACACATACAAAGACTGTGGTGCAATAATACATGGGATCCTATTCATTGAACAAAGCTGTTACAGAACTATAAATATAATATGATTTTAATTTTATTAAACTCAAAACAACAACAACAACAACAAAAGATCAGAAGAAAACCTATCAAAATAAGAATCATCATGTCTTGGTATTCTTTATCCTATTTTTCTACTTATACATTTTACTTAATGAACAGGTGTTACTTTGATAATAACAGACAAAAGTCTGTGGCTTTGTGGAGCTCATTGTGTAGTCAATGGTGAGTAACAGGCCATATATAAATAAATACATCAGGTGATGATGCTGCCATCGTCTAACGTTTATGACCCCCAGCAAGTTCACAGGTTGAAACCTAATCTCCCATGTGATGATATTGGAAGGTAGGGTGTTAGGAGGTGATTAGGTCATGAGGGTGCAGCCCACATAAATGGGGTTTGTGCCCTTATAAAAGAGGCCATAGAGGCCGGGCACAGTGGCTCACGCCTGTAATCCTAACACTTTGGGAGGCCAAGGCGGGCAGATCACCTGAGGTCAGGAGTTCAAGACCAGCCTGACCAATATGGAGAAACCCCGTCCCTATAAAAATACAAAATTAGCCGGGCGTTGGGGCACATGCCTGTAATCCCAGCTACTCAAGAGGCTGAGGCAGGAGAATCGCTTGAACCTGGGAGGTGGAGGTTGCAGTGAGCCGAGATCGTGCCATTGCACTCCAGCCTGGGAAACAAAAGCGAAACTCCATCTCAAAAAAAAAAAAAAACAGGCCGTAGAGAGCTGCCTAGCTTTTTCCACCAAGTGAGGACACAGCCAGAAGCAGCCATCGATGAACCAGGAACCTCCCCAGACGTCAAATCTGCCGGGACCTTGCTCTTGGATTTCCAGCCTTCAGATCTGTGAGAAATAAATTTCCGCTGCTTGTAAACCACCCAATTGACGATATTTTGTTATAGCAGCCTGAATAGTGCAAGACGATAACCCAGAAGGAAAACAAATCCGGTGAGGAAGTCAGACAGTGACAAAGCAGTGGGGTTATTTACTATAGTGCTCAGGGAAATGACTGAAGATGCCTGAAGAAGTCGAGGAACACGGCCTTGTGGATACAGGCACACCTTATTTCATTGCACTTCACAGATAACGTGCTTTTTGCAAACAGAAGTTTGTAGTAACCTGGTGTCCACCAAGTCTGTTGATGTCATTTTTCCAATAGCATCTGCTTGCTTCCTGCATCTGCACCACATGTTAATAATTATCATAATGTTTCAGACTTTTCCATTACTGTTGTATCTGTTATGGTGATCTGTGTTCACCGATCTTTGATGTTACCATTGTAATTGATTTGGAGTGCCGCAAACCTCACCTGTGTAAGATGGTGAGCTTCATAAATGTGTGTGTTCTGACTGCACCACTGACCAGCCTTTTCCCCATTTCTCTCCCTCTCCTTGGCCTCCCTATTCTTTGAGACACAAAAATATGTAAGTTAGACCAATTAATAACCTTACAATGCCCTCTAAGTGTTCAAGTGAAAGGAAGAGGTACACATCTCTCACTTTATATTAAAAGTTAGAATTGATTAAGCCTAGTGAGGAAGGGATGTCAAAAGCTGAGACAGGCTGAAGGCTAGGCCTTTAAATGGTGTGCTGAACTTAAAAAATGGTGTGTGTGTTCTGACTGCACCACTGACCAGCTTTTCCCCCACCCTACAAGTTAGCCAAGTTGTGAATGCAAAGGAAAAGCTCTTGAAGAAAGTTAAAAGCACTACTCCTGTGAACACATGAATGATAAGAAAGCAAAACAGCCTTACTGCTAATATAGGAATAGTTTGAGTGGTCTGGATAGAAAATCAAACCAGCCACAACATTCCTTTAGGCCATAGCTGAGTCCAGAGCAAGGCCCTAACTCTTCAATTCTGTGAAGGCTGAGAGGTGAGGAAGCGGTAGAAGAAAAACTGTAAGCTAGCGGAGGCAGGTGCATTAGATTTAAGAAAAGAAGCCAGTTTCATGACATAAAAGTACAAGGTGAAGCAGTGAGTGCTGTTGGAGAAGCTGTCCCAAGTCATCCGGAAGATCTAGCTAAGGTCATTGATGAAGGTTGCTACAGTAAACAACAGATTTGCAATGAAGATGAAACAGCCTTCTGTTGGAAGAAGATACCATCTAGGACTTTCACAGTTACAGAGTCAACGCCTGGCTTCCATGCTTCAGAGCACCAGCTGACTCTCTTGTTAGGGGCTAATGCAACTGGTACCTTTAAGTTGAAGCCAATGCTCATTTACCCTTCCAAGAATTCTAGGGTCCTTAATAAGCATGCTAAATCTACTCTGCCTGTGCTCTACCAATGGCACAACAAAGCTTGGATGACAGCATATCTGTTTACAGCATGGTCGACTGAATATTTTAAGCCTACTGTTGATAGCAACTGTTCAGAAAAAAATATATACTTCCCTTAAAACATTACTGCTCATTGATAATGCACCTAGTCACCCAAGGGCTGTAATGAAGAAGTGCAAGAAGATGAATGTTGTTTTCATGCTGCTAACGCAACATCCATTCTATAGCCCATGGATCAAGGAGTAGTGTCATTTCAAGTCTTATTGCTTAGGAAATACATTTCATAAGGTTATGGCTGCCACAGATAGTGATTCCTGATGCATCTGGGCAAAGTACATTGAAAACCTTCTGGAAATGATTCACATTCTAGATGTGCCATTAAGAACATTTGTGATTCATGGGAAGAAGTCAAATATCAACATGAACAGGAGTTTGGAAGAAGTTGATTCCAACCCTCATGGATGGCTGAGGGATTCAAGATTTCAGTGGAGGAAGTAACTACGGTGATGCTGGAAAGAGCAAGAGAACCAGAATTAGAGGTGGAGCCTGAAGATGGGACTTAACGGTTTCAACCTCATGATCAAACTTAACAGATGAAGAGTTGCTGCTTATGGATGAGCAAAGAGAATGGTTTCTTGGGATGGAATCCGCTGCTAGCAAAGATGCTGTGAACGTTATAGAAATTACAACAAACGATTTAGAATATACACACACTAAATTGATAAAACAGGGTCAGGGTTGGAGATGATTGACTCCCATTTTGAAAGAAGTTCTACTGTGGGTAAAATGCTACAAGGAGCATTGTGTGCTACACAGACAAATTTCATGAAAGGAAGTCAATCAATGCAGCAAACTTCATTATTGTCTTCTTTTAAGAAATTGTCACAGCCACCATAACCTTCAGCCACCACCCTCATCAGTAAACAGCCATCGATATCAAGGCAAGACCTTCCCTCCACCAGCAAAAAGATTATGACTCAGTGAAGGCTCAGATGACCATTTGTTTAGCAATCAGGTGCTTTTAGACATAATGTTACTGCAAATATAATAGACCACAGTATACTGTAAATATAAATTTTATGCATACTGGGAAATCAAAAAAATTCTATGACTCACTTTATTGCAATATTTGCTTCACTGCGATGGCCCAGAACCACACCCATGATATCTCCATATATGTCTGAATATGGGGGAAAGAGAAAACATAATCAATTAAGTGAATAATTTATGTACAAGGATGATTTAATGTAACATTAGTTTTACTAATGAGAAATTAGAAACAACACCAATGACTAGTAAAAGGGAAACAGTTAAATAAAATAAGACATGTCCATACCACAGAATATCATGCAGCATTTAGAGAATGCAAAATAAAACAACAAAATACTCCCTGCTCCTTTCATGCTAGTGGAACTGATTTGAGATGACACCAGGCTCAACCACAGACACCTGGGAAAGCAGTGCTCACTATCACTGCTAGGTAGAGAGTGTCCAGGGGCAGAGAGTGCCTAGCATTCTGGAATGTTGGTCCAACCTACATCACAGGTCTTAGAAATGTTTACATCTGTTTAAGAAATAATTCTCCTTCTAGAAATTATCTTAAGGAAAAAAATTAAAGTGGAAAACCATACCACTGAAAATAATCTAAATGTCCAGCTCTCGGATAATGGTAAAATATGGTGCATCCATACTTTGAAATATTATGAGGCCATTAGATGTATGTCTTTGAAGAGTTTTCTTTAATACTATAGATAAACACTCATAATATAATGTTAAGCGAAAAAAGAAATCAATACTAAAAATTATATAGAGTAAAATAACATGAAGGGAAAAGAAAACTGTCCTTAATAAAATGTGAAAGAAATGTGTTCAAATGTTACTAATAGCTGCCTCTGGGTAACAATAGGATGGTGAGAGTCACGATTGCCTTCTTTACTCTTCCTTGACCTTTACAAGTTTTATGCAAAGAGCACATATTATTATGAAAATTATAAAAATAATAATATTTAAGGCAGGGCACAGCGGCTCATGTCTATAATCCTAGCACTTTGAGAGGCCAAGGCAGAGGGTCACCCGAGGTCAGGAGTTCAAGAGCAGCCTGGCCAACATGGTGAAACCCCATCTCTACTAAAAATACAAAAAAAAATTAGCCAGGTATAGTGGTGCATGCCTGTAGTCCCAGCTACTCGGGTGGCTGAGGCTGGAGAATTGCTTGAACCCAGGAGGTAGAGGTTACAGTGAGCAGAGATCACACCACTGCACTCCAGCCTGGGCAGCAAGAGCGAAACTCTGTCTCAAAAATAATAATAATAATAATTAAAATGTAAAAATTACTCTCTAGGAAAAAAACAGAATTGAACATAAGTGAGAAGGTGAAGATAATGAGTGTAAAATTCTTTTAATAAAACCAGCTGTTGGATGGCATCATGGGGGACCCAGTGCTCAGGGTAAGATGATCTTTTTAGCTGATGTTTTTTATTTGTGTTTTAAGTGATGGGAGAGATTTGACTTGGTTTGTTGGCATTGAGGAAATCATTAGGAGAAAGTAACTGACGATACAAAACAGAAGAGCTATGGACAAACTTGACCACAGGCTTGCAAGGCCCAATAGGCCCCTCTCAACTCACAGTGAAAATGTCCAAACTGATTAAGGAATTTCAGCCTGGACACTAAAAGGAGTGGCCACGTGTTCAGGTGTGGGAGTTGGTCCTGGCTGCAGAGTCAACAGGACTAAAATGAAAAACACAAATGTTGGCTGTTCCCACTCCACCTTTGAATCACAACAGCTCAGAGAGTCAGAGAGAAAGCCAGAGAAGCATTCGGCTCACCCTAGCTGTGGCATCTGGATCAGGGCCCTGGAGCCACACAGACGAGAGTACCAGGCACCCCCAACTCTCCCTACCCCGCCATGTCCCTGTTCCCACAACTAGAAATGCATCTCCCAGGACGCGTTGCCCTTGAAGTGGCAGGCCGTGGTATTGCTTCAGGAGAGGACTGATGTGAAG
>PVKP010005863.1:68938-86809 GCA_004027715.1 Plecturocebus donacophilus
CCCAAGCTGAAATACAGTGGTACTATCTCCGCTCACTGCAACCTGTGCCTCCCAGGTTCAAGCAATTCTCCTGCCTCAGCCTTCTAAGTAGCTGGGCTTATAGGCACCAATCGCCAAGCCTGGATAATTTTCGTATTAATAGAGACAGGATTTCACCATTTTGGCCAGGCTGGTCTCGAACTCCTGACCTCAAGTGATCTGCCTACCTTGGCCTCTCAAAGTGCCGGGAATACAGAGGTGAGCCACTGCGCCCGGCCAGGACCAAATCATTGATATATGAAACAACGTGGACAAATCTCAAGACACCATATAAAGTGAAAAAAGCTAGTCTCAAGAGGCTATATACGGTATGATTCCACTTATGTGACATTCTGAAAACCGCAAAACTACAGGATGGGGAAGAGATCAGTGGTTGCCAGGAGTTAGGGGTGGGGATGAGGGATGAGGAGTAACTATATAAGGCATTATTGAAGGGTAATGGAGCTGACTGTGGTCATGAGTACAAGAATCTATATGTGTGCTAAAATTCATAGAAATGTACACCAAAAGAAAAAAAGAGCAATTTTCGTATATGGTTTTTTTAAAGCAAAATGAACAATATTTTTTTAGGTCGGGCGCAGTGGCTCATGCCTGTAATCCCAGCATTTTGGAAGGCTGAGGTGGGCAGATCACCTGAGATCAGGAGTTCAAGACCAGCCTGGTCAACATGGTGAAATCCTGTCTCTTATAAAAATACAAAAAAAATTAGCTAGGTGTCGTGGCAGACCCCTGCAGTCCCAGCTACTCAAAAGGCTGAGGCAGGAGAATTGCTTGAACCTGGAAGGCGGAGATTGCAGTGAGTCGAGATTGCACCACTGCACTCCAGCCTGGGCAACAAGAGAGAAATTCTGTCTCAAAAAAAGAAAGAAAGAAAACATATTCCTTTAAAGTAACCTGGATAATAGAAAACAGATTAATGGTTGCCAGGGGTTGGTGATGGGGTTGACTGCAAAGGGTCAGCGTGAGGGAATTTTGGGGGAAAGAGGTGATAAAAACGTTCTGTATCCTGATTATGGTGCTGATTACATAACCAAGTATTATCAACTTCATAGAACTGTATACCAAAGAGTTAATATTACTATGCGTAAATTAAAAAGCAAATAAGTAAATATTTTAAGCTTTAATTAAAAAGTTTTTAAGACTGAACCAGAGGCTATCCATGTCAATTTATTCTTCCAGATCTAGTTTTATCTGTTCCTTAGAAAATATATTTCCAAGGGTGCCCTGATGAAGAAAACTGATCAAATGAATTAAAGTCACTAATTAAACTCAAAATAGAAGACATCTTTTGTTTTTCATTGTGTTACAGCCATACCTACTAAACACTGACTTATCCTAGGGACAGTTTTTGAAATTACAAGAACTAAAATATATCTTGTGAGCACTAAGGCTGAAAAAAAAAAAAATTCACCTAAATTTCTCAACAGCAACATACCCCAGAAGAAAATGGATCTGTATATTAAAGGAATCTTGATGGGGAAAAAGGTTAAGGCCAGAAATTCCATAACCGACAAATTTGTTTTTCCCCTGAGAGATCAACATAAAGAGAGTTTCAGATATGCAAGTCTCAGAAAATATATCAGCCACGTAACTCTCCTAGAAAAAAAGTATTTTAAGACATGCTTCAGTTGTCTGGGAAATGAGTCAAAACTGAGGATTCAAGAAAGGAGATGTGGCCAGGCACGGTGTCTCACGCCTGTAATCCCAGCACTTTGGGAGGTTCAGGTGGGTGGATCACGAGGTCAAGAGATAGAGACCATCCTGGCCAACATGGTGAAACCTACTTAAAAAATACAAAAATTAGCTGGGCGTGGTGGCGTGCGCCTGTAATCCCAGCTACTCAGGAGGCTGAGGCAGGAGAATTGCTGGAACCCAGGAGGCAGAGGTTGCAGTGAGCTGAGATAGCGCCACTGCACTCCAGTCTGGCGCCTGGCAACAGAGCAAGACTCTGTCTCAAAAATAAATAAATAAAAGGAGATGTAACAGTACAAAACTACTAGGGACAAACATTAAAATCAATTAAATATTGAAATACAATTATCAAATGCATGCAAAAGGAAGAAAAAATGCTTCAAAGAGAAGGCATATATGTTTCTAAAATAACAGAAAAAAACTGGATTGTTAAACTCTGATTATATTAACAGATTTTAAAAGTAAATATAAATGTAAAAATTCATGGTATGATACAAACTACTGCATTCAGCAATCTACCAAGAGAACAATCTGCCGTGGTTTATTAGAGTTGACCTCAGGAACATAGGAATCATTTACTATGAGGTAATCTAATGATGTAATATGGCATTTCAAGGTCAATTTTTATTTTTATGTTTTGTAGAGATAAGGTCTCATTATATTGCCCAGGCTGGTCTCGAACTCCTGGGTTCAAGTGATCTGCCTGCCTTGACCTAAACTATTTTAATTAACTTATGTTTGCTGACAATCATTCAATGAATTTAGACACACTCTGAATTCAAATCTCAGAAAATTAAAGGAAAAAAAAGATATTTTCCTAACATAGTAAAGAATATCTCTCTCAAACCAACAGCCAAATTGCAAGTTGTAAAAACACCATTAAAATCAGCTCTAATAGTAATAATAACTACCATTTAATTAATCCCTACTAAGTGCCAGGCATTTAATAGGCACTATAGAGGTTCTATAACCCTACAGCCGTGCTGTTAAATCCACGCATTGGACAGATGAGGAAACTGAGCCCCATGAGGACCACGGGATGACATTCACAGATCTTTGTAAAGAGCCTGACAAGAATGGAGGGTGCACTCAGCTCCTAAAAGGGCCTCTAATTGACCTCCTACTGTGTGCCAGTCACAGGCATTCGGAGAAGAGGGCAGCAGCAACCAAGACAATAGGAAGCCAAGCTGGAATGCCAGAGGGGCCATGCGTGGAGAGCTTTCAGCACCCAGGGAGGACTGTGTGTGTGCCCAGGAGGCTGTTGGGAGCCCACGGGGGTTTTTGAGATGGGAGTGGTGGTCAGAGTGGTTAAGCAGTTTACAACATTGACACTATTTTTAAATCTCTAGTTAAATGGTAAAACATTGTCAGGAGTGAAAATGACAGGCTGGGAGGTGTAAGGACACCAGTAAAGGTCGGTACAATCAGGGGAAGGCGCCCAGAGCAGGTGGGACAGGAGCTCAGACTGGAAGGGAGAGCCGGCTGGGGAGGTAGAGGCTGGCGTCGCAGCAGTGCTCTGCAGTTCGTAAACCTGGAAAGTAGAAGGAAGTGGACGGGGCATCTGTAGAGAGTGGTTCCCTTATGGTGTCACCTTCATATATAGGTTGGGCAAACATAATTGTGTTTTTTCGATTAAAAGTAATGGCAATTACTTTTGCACCAACCTAATACAACACTCTATAGATTTTTTTTTAATATGGCAACAGATACAGAACAGTGTCTTAAATTGAACCATGTGAAATCACCATTTGGTAGGTTATAAAGCACTTGCAGTCAGCAATTTCAAACTGTTCAATCTAATAGATAGTATGATCTCATTCTTGTTTTTTTTTTAAAAAAAATTGTATTTTTAGAGACAGGGTCTTGCTATGTTGCCCAGGCTAATCTTGAAATCCTGGCCTCAAGCAATCCTCCTGCCTCCATCTCTCAAGTAGCTGGGATTACAGGCTCATTCTTATTTTCAAAAAAGGAAAAGGCAATTGTGCATATTCATAACATCTATGCAGTAATAACAGGAAAAGCCTGAAGTAGGGATGGAACAGGGGTGGGCTGAGGAGGTAAATTTATTTTTACTTGAATGAGATACTTCTATATAGAAGAAAGGAAGAAAGAAACCAGCAGGCTTGGGAAGATAGCTTTTGACCAGTCTCTTCCCAGGTGATTCTGACGATCAGCTAGATCTGGGAATCAAACCTCTGGCCTCAGGTTTCCTTCTGTCTCTAACATTACTTTATTCCATGTCAGATGTCTTCATTTTTCCCTCTTTGACCAAGCTGATCTCCAACCCAGTGAGATATCCAATTCCATATCACAGAAACGTCTTTAAAACCCTTCTAGCACCCAGTCCTGCTAGCAAGGAAGGACTGAAACCAGGGCAAAAAAACATATATTTTAATGTTCAAATGCTTCAAATAGGTTAAGCATTTGGTTTTACTTGGATTATTATTTTTTCTATGAATATAAACCATTTTGCATTTTGGAATCCTTCTGCAAACAGAGCAGTTTGTCTTTGTGTTTGCTCATTTAAAAACAAATATTTGCCTGCCAAGCAAATACTGTCTCTTAGGATGTGCTATTAATAGGATAATTAGGCAGCCGGTAATGAAAAGGATTGCTGGTAATTATGGCAAGATTTGTTTTGGCATTTGAAGGCAGCGATGGAGGCTGGAGTGCTAAAATCTACCTTAGAGTTAATTAGTACAATTAGAACACACCTGAAAAAATAGCCCAGCTAATGAACACTTCACTTTACTTTTAAAGTGATAGCACTCGTGCTTCCCAGGTTGCTTGGGCAGTCTCAGCCTAGCACTTCTAATGTGACAGAGGGTCATGAACAAGATAGAGAACTTGAATTCGCCTAATCTTAGTTTTCAAAAGTGCTCATGCTCTGTATGCCCCTTCCTCTTTCCCCTCTACACCGCCTCTACCCATCCCACCTGTTTGAAAGCAGTTTCTCCTGTATGTTCTCACTGGAACCTCATGATAACCCTTGGAGATAGATAAGCAAGGTTGAGTTCTTTTCCCAGTTTTCAGATAAGAAAATTGTGGACCAGAGAGGTCCAGGTGTTACCCAAGGGCACAGACGAAGAGGCCATAGAGGAGGTCAGCAGTCACAGTCTAGGCCTAAGAAAAGTTGGAAAATGATTCAGAGAAAAGCCACTTTCTGATTCTTGTAGGGGTCCCTGTGTCTGCAGGAAATGCTGGGCTTGCCGAGTCGCTCCATAAAGCGGGTCTTCAGGGCCCACCAACCTGCAGTCCTGCTTGACTTCACTGGTGGTAACAAGAGATGAGCCTGAAATAAGTAAAACCAACCAGCTTGGAAAACATTCTCAAACTTAGTCTTTTTTCCCTCTTCTTTGTTAGCTCTCTCCTTTCCGCGGCTTACCCTCAGGAAGGTTTTCTGCCATGAGCAGGCACCACCTGGGCACTCTGGGAGTTGATGGACCAAAGCACACATGTGACATCCCTGCCGGTATCATCTGGTGGCATGAGAGCTTGAGGGGGGCCGTTGTACATGTTTGCACGCATGGAGATTGAGCACAGACACACACACACACACCCCCACACACACACACCAGGGGAAGAGCATTTGAGGAATGAAGAGAGGGAGGAAAAAGGCAGTCAATTTTAGAGAAGTTCTGCAGTACCAAAACAGGCCACGCAGCCTTTCAATTCTTAGCTTCCTCATTTTAAAAATGGATATAGAATTGGTATATCCACCTCATAGGTTTATCATTAAGGATACAGTGAGACAAAGTCCACGGCATACCTGCCCCATCCTCATCCCCATTCCTACCACTATAATTATGATGATGATTGGATCCTTATGGATGTTGTTATAAAATGGGTTTTCTCCATAATGCTTTGTATGGCCAAACACTTGCAGTATCCTCATGCGGCCCCATTCCCTGTTCCCTACCCCAGGGTCCTTTTCAAGGCACCACCCTGCTCACATCTGCATCAAGAAACTCCCTCTGCCTCCATGCTCCAAACTCCATGTTTTACAGTTTGGGGGTGCCACTGGGGCCCTTGGAAATCACAGCATGTGCATGTTCTTGATAACATATCCAACGTAAGAGAGTGAGTGTGCATGTGTGTAGGTTGGCAGGACAACGAGGAAAGGAGGGCTGGAAAATCGAGGGAGACCACACCCCTCCTGGATTCATGAACCCTGTTCTCTATATAAGGCAAATACTAATACACACAACCCTGTCAGAAGAAAGCAGAATACTCAGGCCTGAGATGACTGGCTGTCTCTTCCTGCGCTGAGCACTCGAGAACCTTTGTCCTCAATTGCAAACAATAACGGCCACCAGTGCCCCAGATGCCATGCTATGCACTTTCAAGCATGGCATTTAATCTTCAGAGTAACCCCAGGAGACAGGTCTCATTATCTTTTTAATAATGAGGAAATTGGGGCCCAGAGAGGTTAGTTAACATGTCCTCGGCCACACATCCAGGATCAAAGCTGAGCTGACTGATCCTAAGCTCAGCCTCTTTCCATTGTCCATGACTCAAAATCTCCTGCTGAGCACTCAAGGACTTGGGGCCAGGACAGGCACAATTTTGGGAATTGTCAAACCTCTTGATCATCCAGTGACCATTAGTGCTAGGAATCAAAGGAACAGAACTTGCATTTGTAAACTGAACTCAAAGAAGAAAACCCCTCACATAAAAACTGAAATCTATGTCTCCCGCAGTAGCTGGATTTGCACTGATTAATTAGAAAATTGCATTTATGTAACCCTTTAATCTGTATTTACGTGTTGCTAAGGATGCAGTGAGTTGGGCAGGGAATTACATCCAGATTAGCCTTGATCCATAAGCAGCCTGGATTGGAGCTGCTTTCTGTACTGAAAGGGGAGAATCAAAGGATTTGGGGCAGGGATCCTCAATGAGGACTCACTCTCTCTCTCTGCCTTCTTGGACCCAAGGTGTCTGAGGCTTTCGAGGACTACCCGAGAAATCCTGCCTGGCCTGCTTGGTCAAAACAGAGGATAAGATTACCCAAAGAGCTAATTTCCAGCTGAGTGTAGCACTTGTTTTCCTAAACAAAATTGGTTTTATTCTCCTCAACATGTGTTCGGCAAGATTAAAGATCCATCAACTGCACAGCTTAATATGAGCTATACTGGAAGCAGCCCATGTTCCCCTGGAGTAGGGTTGGGAAAGGGGGAGGGGCAGAGCCTGAAATCCTGTTTATTGAATCAGAAAGACCCTTAATGGATAGAGGGTATTGAAGTAGGGATGGCAGTGCTTTGTGATGTTTCAGAGGAAGAGATATGATCACACACACACACACAGACGCGTGCACGCACACACACACACACACACACACACACACTGTTTTAAAGTATTTCAGTTGTCATTGTCATTTTATCTTTTTTTTTTAAGTTGTATTACCAGATGAGCATGGTTGGGGGAGATGTGGCTGGGAGTGTCAGTTCCATTCTTCAGCATGAAAGGCAGTTTGACTCTGGGGCCATGTGGATGTGGGACTCAATGAACAATGCTCGGTACAGGCTGCCAGATGGGGCAGGTGGGGCCAGGTTAAGCCTGGAGGTGAACGAGGGAGAGCAACTACTTGCTATTCCTGCCGTTGCCAAGAAGTTCAATGTCATTGAGTCTAGTGTGGCTGAAAGTCATTGACTTCGGCCAGTCTGTTGCCCTACCTGGCCTGTTCTCCATCAGTTATAATGGAGTAGACTGAATGACTGATGAAGCTTTTTCCTTCTCTGATATTCTGCTTTTATGAGCATCTCTATGCATGTCAGAGCCAGTCAAAGCAGCATTTTCCAATCCTCTCTAATACCACCTAGCAGTGGTGCAGTATTATGACTGAAAAGTGTGGGTTCCACTGCAGCCTGCTGGGGTGAGATCCATCCTGGCTCTACTGCCTGTGGGTCCTACAGCCTCGGACAAGCTCTTTAACCTTTTTTGCCTTGTTGTCCTCCTCTGTAATGTTGCAGTGACAGTAACGGCACCTGTATTACAGAGCTGATGTGAGAACTAGATGAGTGAATATGTGCAAATCTGCTCGAACAGTGCCTGAAGACCAGCAGGTATTTCACAGTGGTAACTACAATTATCTTCACCCTCCTGCCTACAAACCACAGCACGCCTGCCACCAGGTATGACTCATCTGGGCCTCAGAACACATACCTTGGACAGCTCCTGGGTTGTCCTTCAGTCTGACATGTGTAGGGGCCATGCTCCCGGAGCACACACTAGGTTCTCACAAAGGAGCTGGTGAGTGAGCATTGGCAGCCTCTGTTTCATAAGCTGCGTCTCAGTTTCTATCGTAGGATGGGTAGACCTAACTCCCTCTGGTCTGGTCCTAGATGTAAACAAAAACCAAATTCTCGATCACACTCATACTCTCCCTTATCTTGGAAATTTTGCCAAGAAAGTGCACATTCTCTGATTTCCAAGGGGCCCACTGGCACCCCCAAATTATAAAACAACATGCACTTTCATGGAAGCAGAGTATCTTGGGGCAGATGTGAGCAGGGCGGTGCTTTGGAAAGAGCCCCAGGGCAGGGGCAGGGAATGAGTCTCTGCTCTGCCTGACTTTCCTTGCTGGGCCTCCTTGCCCCCATTTGTGAAAGCAGGGCATAACATTCCATTTCTCTTTCCCTCCATGTGTTCAGGGGGACACTGGCTCCCCCCAAAAAAATGCTGTCAAAGGAAAAAAAAATATCTGGCCAAAAATATTTGGGAAATGTGGCTGCTATATCCCCTTATTGATAATGAGCAAAATGTATCGGAGTATTGAAGTCTCTGAGAGGCCCTGCAGTTTAAAAATGAAATTACTGAGTTTTATTTTAGCGTGGGGTTTCTAGGAGTGTCTACCAATAGGGTCCTCTCTTCATGTAACCTCTCACTGGCCTCCTATGGAATTGGGTGGCAGTTTCTCATCACTTCCAGTTCCAACAGACTGTGTTTCCTCCCCCAGGAAACAATAAATAAATCTGCAAGATTCTGTCATCCCAAGAAGAAGTAGCTCAGTGTCCTCATTTCTTGGCCTGTGGGAGAAAGAAGAGAAGAGAAAATCAGAACCATGTGGCCAGCTTTACACAGTGTCGACAAGGAACCCATAACCCCCTGACCCAGGGCAGCAGGGACAGAGGTGAGAGGTTGCCCAAAGAAGATTCAGGAAACCCAGCATGAGCTGCCTGACATCAATCAATAAACCAGGAGGCCACCCTGCAAAGCAGGTTGTATTGTATTATTTGAGCAAGGCTGCTAGACATCTGGACGTTTCTGTTAGCCTCCATCCCTCCTGTTGCCATAAATTTAAGCTAATCCTATGGGGCCCAGGATCATAAGAATAATCCCCACATCTGTGTGGGCTTTTCAGCTTTCAAAAGCTCATTCACAGAATTATCTCATTAGTTCCACTCAATGCCCGTGAGAGGGACTCTGGGATGATCATCGCCATTTGCCAGATAAATGCGGAAACCCAGAGAAGGAAAGTGACTTTCTCAAGGTCACACAGTAAGGCAGTGGAGAATTAAGATAAATGCACCGGGTCTCCTGATCCCCAGCATGGGACTGTCTCACGAGAATACTACTGCCTTACAAAGATGGCCCTGAGACCCAGACATCTATCCCACAGCTGCCCAGGGCTATGGTCCCAAAGAAATCACTTGTTTACCCCCTTGCCACTGTATGGGAATGGAACATTGTCAGGAAGCTACAGTGGAAAGACCACAGGCTTCACAGTTGAATTGTCCAGGTTCAAATTCCAACTTCCTGGTCATCAAACCCCAGACCATGTGGTGAAGGCCTGAGGCCCCTGCATTTGTCCTTACCCCCAAAGGTGGGAATGATAATTCTGTAGTGAGTGTCACTTGCTCTGTCTGCTCTCCATCTCACCTTCTGACAATGACTCCCCATCTTTTGGGAACTGTTTGTCCTCCAACTCCAATTAGTTGGCTCTGAATGAAGCTTGCCACCATGGCATCCCTATCTGCCTGGCTACAGGAGCAGTCACGTGGCCCCAGCCAGGCCAATCAGAGGCCTACTCTGAGATTTTTCTTAAAATGAAATAGACAGCCCCTTTCTTTTTAGGGGTGAAGCTGAGGAGCTGTGACTCCAGCCTCATGGAGAAAGGCGGCCTGAGAGATCAAAGCTGGTGTGCAGAGAAAAGCAGACGAGAGATGGGGAGAGAGTCCTGGAAGCATCTGAGGCCTAGGATGCAATCAGCCCTGGGGCCCTGATGCCCCTGCTCTGCCCATGGGTGGGTGACATGAGCCTATGAATCTTCTGGGCAGCCCCTTCTGAATGCCTTCCTGAGTACCCAGGCTGTCCTGACTGTATAGCAAATGGAATCATCACCCCTGCCACTCACTTTGAGAAGCCCCACCAGCACAAATACCAGGAAGGCAGGCAGTGGTCCAGGAGGCCTCTCAAATAGACTCCACATAACCAACAAAAATTCAGGTCTCCCAACTTTCAGAGATTGGAAATTCAGAGCTCATAGGAGTTTAAAGACTGTAGTCCATACGTCTCATTTGAACATAAGGGTGACAGAGTCCATTTCATGTACCCGAATGTTGAACTATAACGGCACTCACCTAGTTAGAGAGTCTCAGACAGCAGGATCCCTGGTCCAAGCTCCTGGTCTGGTTGCTGTTTGGGCTGCCTTCCCCTATTTTAGAAGACAAAAAGGAAGAAGATGCTAGTGGGTGCCCTGGACAATGGGAATGCACTTGGATTCTCTGCTTTTCTCTAAAAGGGTTGTGAAGATCAAGCCCAGTTATATACTATGTAGGCATAAAAGGACCTATCAAAGTCTAAATACTCTCTAAAACCAAGAGATTATTGTTATTATAAAATTATGAGCTCTAGACTCCCTCGACACAAAGCCTGTCTTTCTCCAGAGAGATAATTGAAACCCATGTTGTGTGCAGGAATTGGAGGAGAGGTAGTTAGAAAATTGAGCCAAAATCATTTCCCAGTGAATCTTGGCCAAGCAGCCAGAAACTGAGGCCCCTGCCTCCCCATACCCTCTACCTACTGCCCTTTAATTGCATGCACTTGGGGAATCAGGTGACCAGCCGACCGTCCTCGTTTGTCTGGTGAGTGTGGAACCTCCCCTCTCCATGCTCCTCCACACTCCCTGTCATCACACAGTATGTGGGAGAAACAATTCAGAATCAGGCTCTGGCAACAAGAGTGTAGCATTTCACATGTCTTCCTCATAGGGTGGCCAGCCATCCTGTTTGTCTGGGACTAAGGGCCTCCTGAGTTAATAGGTGCCTGGCGAGACTCACTAGCACCCATATCAGGACCATCTTCCTTTACACATCTGTCTCATCCTGTACCCTGAGCTACTGTTCTCAGCCTCACCCCAGGACCTGGCATATCCACAGCTTGACTCAAATACCGCCCCACCCTGTGCCTCTGTCCATGGTTCTGAACCATTCTTTATGCACAGGGGCAAGGCTAATTCTCCTAATGTGGGGTACTTGTTGGTTCATCCAGGTATTCATTCAGTAAATATCTTTATAAGTTAACTTTGACTATATGACAGACCACCCCAAAACTTAGTGGCTTAACATTTTTTTAATTACCAATTCTTTTTTTCAATTGCATTTTAGGTTTTGGGGTACTTGTGAAGAACATGCAGGATTGTTGCATAGGTACACACATGGCAGTGTGATTTGCTGCCTTCCTCCCTATCACCTATATCTGACATTTCTCCCCATGCTATCTTTCCCCAACTCCCCACCCCCCGCTGTCCCTTCCCTATTTCCCCCCAACAGACCCCAGTGTGTGATGCTCCCCTCCCTGTGTTCATGTGTTCTCATTGTTCAACACCTGCCTATGAGTGAGAACATACGGTGTTTGATTTTCTGTTCTTGTGTCACTTTGCTGAGAATGATGGTTTCCAGGTTCATCCATGTCCCTGCAAAGGACATGAACTCATCGTTTTTTATGGCTGCATAGCATTCCATGGTGTACATGTGCCACATTTTCCCGTCCAGTGTATCATCGATGGGCATTTGGGTTGGTTCCAAGTCTTTGCTATTGTAAACAGTGCTGCAGTGAACATTCGTATTCATGTGTCTTTATAATAGAACAATTTATAACCCTTTGGATATATACCCAGTAATAGGATTGCTGGGTCAAATGGAATTTCTATTTCTAGGTCCTTAAGGAATCACCACACTGTCTTCCACAATGGTTGAACTAATTTACACTCCAATTTTTATAATCATATGGATCACCTGGACCAATCCTGCTGATCTGGTGGTTTGGCTGGGGCTGTGTGATCTAGGATGGCCTCACACATATGTCTGGTAATTAATCTGTTGGTTGGGGCACCTCAGTTATCCTTCATGCAGTCTTTCCATCACATTAGCTCAAGCTAATTTGAATGGTGGACACAGTGTTCCAAGCCTGCAGATAGAAGTCAAGTCCCAATACTCAAGTTCTTTTGACAAGTCGACATCACATTTTCTAATGTTCTGCTGTCCAAAGCAAATTGCATGGATAAGCCTACAGCCAGTGTCGGAGGCATTGGGCACAGGTAGGGGGATGATTGCAGCCATTTTTTATAACAATTTACCACTTCTCCAATTTTCGTACATCCCCGAAGCACCATAACGCTGCAAATAAAGGGATGACCCTCTGGTGAACCTGCAGAGAAATGACTTTACCCCTAGAGCTGTTTTAAAGTGAGAGTCCACTTGGTCTCTGCCAAAATCACTTTCATAATTGTATCAGGAGCAGTTAAAAGTCTCTTTGAACCCTCTTTTGCAACATTCAGGGGCGCGCTTCCAGATCTTGCTGAACCACAAAACTAATTTTTTGCTTCTAAGTAAACAAAATCCCTCCTGAATTATAAGCCTTTTTTGACAATCTTCAGCAACGATTTTTTGAGTTGTGCATGGATGGGCAATAAACCTCCATTTACCTTCCTGGATGAAGGCAGAAGAACTCCAGAGTCTAGTAGAATTCCCTGGTCCCTAACTCCTCATGGGAGAAGATTTTAAAGATCCGCTCCTAGGGGCCAGATCCTTGCGTAAATTCTCTTTTAATACTCACAACAGCCCTCCTAGAGAATGTCGTTGTCTCCGTTTTATGGAGAAAGAAGCTGAGGTTGTGGAGATTAAGTATCTTGGTAAAAGTCACAGAGGTGGCAAGTCGCATGGTAAGAATTCGATCTCAAGCACTTGGACCCCACAGTCAGGGCTCTTTCCACCACACTTCATCATGTGAGAGCTGCAGAGCATTCAGACTTGGCTGTGGGGCATAGGGCTTTGATCCTAGCTCTGCCCCCACTTATGTGGCACCTCGAGACACTTGCGTTCTCTCTAAGCCTCTGTTGTCTCATCTGTAATAGGAACATTAGGTGCACCTAATCCAGCTCAATGGAGGTGAATGCAAACATGCTGCTCCCTGAACTGTAGAGAGGAAGGACAACTGTCATTTTTGGAGGGTGATTTTGACAGCATCTTTCAAAAATTTAAATGTGTGTGTTCTTTTGTCCAGCAGTTCTGCTTCTAGGAATTTATGTTAAAGAAATAGATCCACCTATGAGTAAGGATACATGGCAAAAGATGTGCTATTTCAGCACTGTTTACAATAGCAAAAAATGGAAATATAAAGGCCCAAACAAATTATGCACATCCATGATACAAAATGCTATTTGTCATTGAAAGGGAGGGGAAGGATCTGCGGATACAAAAATGTCCAAGATAGATTTCTTTAAAATAATAAAGGAGATTTACATATGGTGGCACAGAAAGATCACTGGAACATATTTTAAGTGAAAAAATAAATGTTAACACGACCAGTAAACCTATGTATGTTTATTTATGTTTACACATAGAGAAAAAAATAATTTTGAAGGAAACACACCAAACTCTTCACAGTGGCTTCCTCTAGCGACAATAAGAAGATGATGACTTTACTTTTTATTTGTTTATATATATTTACTTTCTATATTTCTGTATTGTTGAAAATGCTCACAAGTATGTATTCTATTTGTAATGTAAAGAAAGAGCAGAATTCTAGTGCTGGGAGAAACTTTGAAGGTCACCATGGCTCAGAGAGAGAAGCTGATTTCTTGCTGTCATGTGGCCAGCTCTTGGCTAGCAGGCAGAAACCCTCCTGATGCCCAGTGTTGGCCAGCTCCAGTATCAGGGCAAGCTCTTCAGAAATCACAGAAGCCACAGGAGACTGAGGGATCGATGATGTAATACAAGGGAAACAGCCCCAGTTACAGTGCAGAGACCAGCATGTGGGCCCGGCTTGGCCCACCTACCTGCTGGCCTGGGTTTGAAGCAGGGAAGAGGCCTTTCCCAGCCCTTGCAGTACCCAAGGGAATGTCACCCTGAGGTCTCAGGTCAGGCTTCTGCTCAGCACGTGACCATCATGCTCCTTAGCAAGTCTCCCTCATTCCCCTCAGGCCCTGCCTTTACTCTCCTCCCTGAGTGCCTGAGACATAGGAGATGCACAATACAGGCAGCCTTGAATTCTACCAGGGAGGCCAGGAATGGCTGGGTGGCCTGTCCTCATGATCTGCCAGCAGCTGGGCTGGAAGAGAGGACTTCTGGGCTCTTCAACAGATGTCACGGGGGCATGACTTTGCATTCACCTGGAGCCAGTTTTTCCCTCCAGAAAATGGGCATAAGGGTGACCCATTCAAGGTACCATAAATAATGTACCACTTTTTTTGGAAACGGAGACTCACTCTGTCACCAGGCTGGAGTGCAATGGCGCTATCTCAGCTCACTGCAACCTCCACCTCCCGGGATCAAGCGATTCTCCTGTCTCAGCCTCCCCAGTAGCTGGGACTACAGGCATGTATCACTACGCCTGGCCAATTTTTTATATTTTAGTAGAGACGGGATTTCACCCTGTTGGCCAGGATGGTCTCAATTTCCTGACCTCATAATCCACCTGCCTCAGCCTCCCAAACTGCTGGGATTACAGGTGTGAGCCACCGTGCCCAGCCAATAAAGTACCACTTATAAAGCCAAACTCTCTAACTGTCCTGGTCTCAGGTGACATTTTTTCCAAGAGCCCATTATGTCCTCAGTGAGTGTGGGTCCTTAAGGGGCAGTCTCACTCCCCTCCCCCTCCAGTCACCTCACACTGTCTCTTCCTAGAGCTGTGACCACCTGGGGAAACACGACATCAACCCTTGAAGCCATGGTGAGTAGGCAGATGGCATGTCGTTCTGTCTTAGCATGGCAGGAGGTCAGAGAAGGGAAAGCCCTGAAGACCCCAGCGTGCCAGAGCCCTGGCCTCTACCTCCCAGCAAGAGCTGGACCCAGCCTACAAGCATGGCCCGCATGATTTCCGTCAAAGTTTCCAAATGCAGCGGCTTTCTAGGTTCAGGTCTTTGCATAAAGGAAGAGGTGGGGAGGCATGTGAAGCAGTAAACAGAGATGTCAAAAGTTCTAAGTGTGTAACGTAACTACAAAGTAAGTGTGTATTTGGGAGAAAAGGCAAAATAGTTCTGTGAGTTTTCCTCTGATATGAAGGCTTTGCTTGAATCTTTAGGTGTGGTTCGATGTTCTCAGGAGGACTTGCTGCTGTGTTTCTGTTGACATTCTTGCCCTACCCCCACAACGGGGAGCTGGGCAGCCTATGTGCCCGTTTCACTCCAACTGGGGTCTGTGGACCAGCAGCATCAGCATCTCCTGGGACCTTGTCAGAAACAGAATCTCAGGCCCCACCCAGACCTACTGAATTCGAATTTGCATTTTTGCAAGGTCTCCAGGTGTTTCCGGTGCACTGGCATGCTTCAGAAGCCGCCTGGCTCCAGGACGAAGCTTTCCCCCGGGGTGTGCACTCATGCCACAGCAGGCATGTACACTGACTTTAGATAGTACAAGAGCGAACATTTACCATTTTCATGGGTTTTAACTTTAACGTTCATTTATAGCAAATGATGCATCATGTACAGAAGTGGTAAGTCGACATAAATGGTATGTTTTACAAGCTAGTCAACTTAAATATTCACTGACTAATAGTCTGGGGTGATGAGAAATGACACCTTCAAAGGAGGGAAAAAAGGCCAGGTGCGGTGGCTCACGCCTGTAGTCCCAGCACTTTGGGAGGCTGAGGTGGGTGGATCACGAGGTCAAGACATTGAGACGATCCTGGCCAACATGGTGAAACCCCCTTCTCTACTAAAAATACAAAAATCAGCTGAGAGCGACGGTGCATGCCTGTAGTCCCAGCTACTCGGGAGGCTGAGGTCGGAGAATCACTTGAAACTGGGAGGTGGAGGTTGCAGTGAGCCGAGATCGCACCACTGTACTCCAGCCTGGAAACCGAGTAAGACTCCATCTCAAAAAAAAAGAAGGGACAAGAATGACTATTTCCAGAAATGATGATCCAGTTTAGGCCCCTCAAAGATGTAGCAATGAAGAGGCTGCTGCAGAGAGATGGGGACTTGTCCAAGCCCAACAGTGAGAGTGGGGTGACAGAAGCAGACGGGAACTCAGCCCCATGCTGGTCAGCAGTGCACCTTCTTTCCTCTGCCCTGGCTGCACAGCTTGGCCAGAAACTGGATCTGCAGCCCCAGTGACGTCAGGAACTGGGACATCTGCAGGTGACACCACGCAGGTCCACAGTGTGCATGTGTGTTACTACAAACAAAGGGGGCGTGTAGCCAGTGGAGGCCAAGGCCAGCCATTTGGAGATTAGCTGTCTCCCCTCCACCCAGGAACCACGGGGCACGCGGCTCTTTATTCATGAATAAACACTGTTCCTGCAATAGGAACATTACCTGCACCTAATCCAGACTCAATCAAGTGAATGCAAACATGCTGCTCCCTGAACTGTAGAGAGGAAGGACACTTAGTATTTTTGGAGGGTGATTTTGACAGCATCTTTCAAAATTTTAAATGCATGCGTTCTTCATGTTGAAGAAATACATCCACCTATGAGTAAGGATACATGTAAAATGATATTTATTACATGTATCCTTACTCATATACAGGGCTCTGTGCAGGCTAAGAAGCCAAATGTTTTCTAAGTGTGTTGGTGAGGCTTTGCAAATAGGAAACCTGAAGTTGGATGGAATTAGTCATTTATCTTCCCGGCCATCTTATGGACTTTGCTCAGATCGCTCAGATGGAGTCATTCACATACACACACACACACACACACACACACATACACACACAACCAACTTCAAAATATGTACCAACTTCACAATACATTTAGTTTTTCCCTAAAGTTTTCTCAGCTGTATTTGTACTACCTGTAGGTTAGGGCTGTAGGTATCTGTTTTTTCACTTCTTCTATCTGTTTTTTCACTTTTTGAGCACAGAATCGAGTAGCAAATTCTCTAGTCTCCTGTCCCGTTCCCATTTGCTTGTGCCTAGCTCTTTATCCTGGCTTTGAAGGCTGCCATCGCTATGGCCTCGGTATAACTTTCCAGCCCATTTCCCATGGGTATCCTCTGCACACCATGCTCCAACCAAAATATGCCATGAACCACATGTGTGAAGTTCAAGACCAGCCTGGGCAACAGGGCGAGTCCCAGTCTCTATTAAAAAATAAAAATAAAAGAAGAGTAAACCACATAGGGTCAAACCACGTCCACCCTCTGCAACCTTCACACCTGGCTTTCCACAAAAGCTGTGCCTCGGCCTCGAATCCCCTCTCCACTGTTAAAATTCTTCTCCCTCAGGGCCAGCTTAAATGCCCTCTCCTGCACAAAGCCTCTGAATTGTCCCTAAGCCCTTGAAACTCCCGTAGCCCTCTATTGCTACCTCGTCGTGATTTTTAGAACAGGCCTTGAGTTTCAGCCTCCAAGGCTGTGGGGGAGTATTCCCTTATCTCTGTGTTCCAGGCTGCCCAGCCCAGGACCTGACTCATAGAAATCCCACCAGGAAGACTTTGGCAAGTCGTGGGTTTGATTCCCAGCTCTGTTGGGACGACAAGTCAGTGTTGATGCTGGGTACATTATCTAACCTATTTACTCAACTATAAAATAGAAATATGAATCATGCCTTCATGGGGAAGGCATGAAAGTAAAATGAGGCAGCGTGTACAATGCGCTTAACATTCTGCTTGCCACCTGTTAAGTGTTTAATGTATCATAGCTCTTATTAGTGTTATGGATAATAACAAAAGCAAACATTAAATAGATTGAAAGATAAAGTC